>PVLC010031462.1:0-18787 GCA_004027655.1 Graphiurus murinus
GTCTCAGCCTCCCTAGTGCTGGGATTATAGGCATGCACCACCACTCTAGCTGAAATATTCTCTTTTTTTAATGCCAACCACTAGGTAGGTTCCAAAACATTATTCCAGTGATTACTGTAGATTAGTGTTTGGCTCTTTCATCTGTCAGACGTCTGGATAAATCAAACTGCATGGCCATGGCAAACCACAAAGTCAAGTTTTACAGCACTCATTTGTCTCAGTGTAGGATTTTAATTCTAAACACATTTGTTGCTGCACAGTGATTTTGAAGTGATTGTGATATTAAACAAAAAGTAACTTCTACTTTTAATGGTAATAAAATACCAAAGTAATATTATTATTCTGTAATTTTCAAAAATGTTTTTCTATAGTCATTTAAAATTTTAAAAATGGAGTACATAATACAGATCAGATATTAAGCTGCTTTTATATGGCTTGTGCTTCTTGTTATAATTCTGTTTTCTAGGGGATTCTTGGCAAGAATTCAGGTCCACATCTGATTTTATGAAATGTAACTAACAATGAGACAATGGCAGTAAAGTAATAGTCAACATAATGATTCAATTAACTGTGATTCACATAAGTCACTTAATAATCACATTTGTTTAGTGGTATGTTTGTCTTAAAGTGAATATCTGTTTCCAGAACTTTTGAGTTTTATATTACTATTTTTCAAACTAACGATAATTTATATCCCCCAAACTTCCATATACTGCCATAGTTGATCCTTTCTGTTCATTGCCGTCTTTGACAAAGAAATCTGAATTTTTATTTTCAAACATCTAGTTTTCATTATTTTCCAGCTAGTTCAATTGCTGAAATAATAGAAAAAATTAACATTTTTATCTTTTTGTAACTAAATCTTTGAGCCTGAAATAAACATTGAATCTTGTAACCACTGGTTTCTTCCTTTTTTTTTCAGTTCTGGGGATTGAACCCAGAGGCATTCTACTTCTGAGCTACACCTCCAGCCCTATTTTATTTTTTATTTTGAAATAAGCTCTCACTAAGTTGCAGAGGACCTCACTAAGTAGCTGAGGTTGGCTGTGAACCTGCAATCCTCCCGTCTTAGCCTCCCAAATACTGGGATTACAATCATGTGCCACCATGCCCGGCTCTAGTTTTTAATCCATATATAATTTATATTACATTGAAATGCCATGGAATTTTGTGTATTTCAGAAAAGCTAGGTAGTCTATAGGTTAGCTTTTTACACATAATTGTAGACACTAGATGGAAGTAACCTGGGTTAAAAAGGAGGAAAACAAATAGCCTTGCCTGGTTTAAGGTTTAAGATGGATGACTGAGCATATATAATGACTGTGTGTGTGTGTGTGTGTTGTACTGGGGGTTGAATCCAGGGGCATTCTACCTATGAGCTACATTCCAACTCTTTATTTTTTATTTTGAAACAGAGTCTTGCTAAGATATCATGCTCTGGCCTCAAACCTGCCATCCTCCTGTCTCAGCCTCCTGACTATTGAGATTACAAGCATGCGCCACCATGCCTGACACATACATGACTTCTTGTCTCTTCTGAGACTTTACTAAAATAAGAGCAAAGAAGTCCATAAAGGAATAGATCCATGAGGTAAAGAAAATCAGAGAGACTCAAGAAGACTTATACATTTTCAGAAAATTACTGGAAGAAGTAAAGTTGGGAGTGAGTTGAGTAATGAAAAAAACTATTGGAAGCTGTAGAGGAAGGAACCAGTCAGCCTCTCTACACCCTGAAGAGTCTCTGGTCTGAGATTTTCTAAGTATGAAGAAGGAAAGAAAGGAGAAACAGAGCTTAAAGGAGGATAATTATTTGAAGGTCTGTATCTGAAACTAGGACGATTGGCTCCCTTACCAGTCCAGAAGAAGATGAAGAGGTGATGTTTCCATTGTGCATCTTGGAACTCTACAACCAAGCCTACGTTATTCTGGCTTCTGAGGGGTTACAGCTTGGCAGCTGGCTTCCTACCTTCTCACTAAATTTACTGCCTCAAGTGAAGCTTGCCAGTATCCAAGGCTACCCTTGTATACAGTTAATGCTAAGCAGACAAGACAGATGAAAACTCTTTTCAATATTATGCTTTTCCATTGTTTTCTCAAGCTCTCATTCCAAGTGCATTATTTCCTTTAATATTCTTACCATCAATTTATTGTTAATTATTTGTTCCTCACTGCACAGATTCATAAATTAAAGCAGACTCTATTTTTAACAGTTGTTCACTTTTGGTAGCCCAGTCTTAAGAATCTACCAGAAACTACTTTTTCCTCTGAAGACATTTTCATTTGCTCTAATACATTAATGGGATATGATTTAGGAATAATTAGATACTCTACATTTTATGATCTTAGTTTAAATTTAATACTAGGATAATATAACAGTGATATTTAATGGTA
This sequence comes from Graphiurus murinus, assembly GCA_004027655.1. NCBI lineage: Eukaryota > Metazoa > Chordata > Mammalia > Rodentia > Gliridae > Graphiurus > Graphiurus murinus. The sequence continues at coordinate 2,392 of PVLC010031462.1, forward strand.
TACATATATATATATATGCTCACTGCAAAGTCAGATCAATTTTTATATTCTTGAGTCATATCTTTTTTGCTTATAAGAGATACAGAATGCTTTATTAAAACATTGAGAAATGTTGATCTCATTAAATAGAAGAGAACATATTTCTTCTCTTTAAAACAGTTAGTAATGTTAATTAGATGTATTTTTCAGAAATATTGCAACTAGACCCACTCTTAGTTTTTCTCATTTCCTTAAATTTTCATGGGTACACATATTGAGCTATTTTTGTGTTCAGTCTCAGCTAAACAAATTAGTTCAAATATGCATGACTGAAATTACCTTCTATAAAAATTTCCAAAGGCATTTGAAAACTATCTCAAGGGTGGCAAGTCCATAATATTTTACTTTATTAAAATGCTGTACCTGGCTTCCAGATGGATATGTGATCAGAAGAAAGGAATCTAAAAGTAATGAAAGTTAATAATACTGTTGCAAAATCGACAATAATCTTGTATCACTGAATGGAACTGGCCTTAGAGACTATTGAAAACTTTAAAGTTCTCTTTACTGTTGATGACATGAAAATTATTATTTTCTTATTCCTGAGGGTCGGTAGTATTGATATAATTATGAGAAGTACAGTTTAGGTTTTGATTTTAACCTGTAATAGACTTTAGTATTTTGTACTTTGGATGGTATAGACATTACCTTTCCCTGCGTATCCATATGGCAGTTAATATCTAAAGACCTTAAATAATGGTCCTTGGATTTATGCTTAATGTAATCAAAGGATGATCAAATAACATTTTTCTCCCTCCCTTTCATTTTTTCTTCCTTCCTTCCTTCCTTTCGTTTGTTGATGGTATTGGTACTGGGGATTAAACCCAGGGAGCTATACCTTCAGACCTTTTCATTTTGAAACAAGGTCTCCTTAAGTTGCTGAAGCTGTCCTTGATCTTGTTATCTTCTGCCTCAGCCTTCCAAGTACTGGGATTACAGTTGTGCAACACTACACCCAGCTTTCTCTCTGTCTCATTTTGGCATTCAAAATAAGAAAACAAGTTATCTAGGTCTCAAAAAGTATCTTTATAGATATTTCTAAATATGTAGTTGTTGTCTACTAAGTAGAAAGATATATTTTTCTCCTTAATATCTTAAGCTTATATATTGCCCAGTTCCAGATGCTCCATACTGTAGAAATATATACTCATTTTTACCTGAAATTTATAAAGGAAAATGTGCAGGAGGGCATTTTAGCAAAAAAAAAAGAAGAAAAAGAAAAAAAAAAAACAGCCTTGACAGTTGATTTGTTCTTAATAAGAATAAAGTAAATGGACAATTCATCTATATCCTTAAAATTTTTTCTTGGCAGTGGGCTCTCTACCTGAAATCATGGTATTAGTTTGATACTTTGTGTTCCTTTTTTGTAAATATCAATCCTTTCCAAAATTAGGTAAGTTTCAAAAGAAAAATATGGCACTAAATTTATGAACTAAAGAATATTGTGGTTCCTTCGGGTTAATTTTATTTTATTTTTTTAACTTTCTTTTTATATACTTTTATTGGTGCATTATAATTATACATCATAGTGAAATTCAAAGTCATACATTCATACATGCATATAGCATTTGGTATATTTCCCTCCTCATCTTCCCTCCCCATTCATCACCCTCCTTTCCTGTACATTTAGTGAGATTGGTGGTAATACCTTCATATATGGACATAGCATTATTTGTACCAAAGAACTTTCTGACACTACATAATAATAAAATATAACAAAAAATTTATCATTTTCCCATTTCAGCCTTCACTTTCCCTTCCTAAAAACAATGGCTTAGCAGTTTCCTATGTATCCTTCAGAAATATTTCATTCCTGAAAAATCATTTATATTTTTTATATAATTTTATTTTTTATATTATTTTTAAATATTTTTTTATTGATGCATTGGGATCATACATCTTTGTGAGGTGCAAACTGGTAGAGGCATACATGCTAACTTCATTCATTTAACCCTTCCCCAATTCCCACCCCATTCCCTCCCCACTCCTTCCTTCTCATGATTGGTTTAATGATTGAGTTTGATATGTTTATGAATGTACGTCATGTGCGTTAGGGTGTTTCTCTCCTCACCTTCCATCACCTTAGGTCACCTTCTTTGCTCATCTAAGGTTTCTCCTTCTTCACCTTAAGTCCCTCTTAAGATCTACTTTCTCCCTAGCTTCCACATATTAGGGAGAGCATCTTATTCTTTATATTTTGTGACTGACTAATCTCATTTAACATAATGTTTTCCAGTTCCATCCATTTCCCTGCAAATGACATGCTTTAGTTCTTCTTTATGGCTAAGTAAAATTCCATTATGTACATATTTCATAGATTTGTAATCCATTCATCTGTTGATGGACATCTTGGCTGTTTCCATATTTTGGCAATTGTAAATTTTGCAGCTATAAACATAGATACACATACACTAGTCTGGTAGTTGGGTATCCATTCTTTTGGGTAGATACCCAGAAGTGGTATAGCTGGATCATATGGTAGGTTCATTCCCATTCATCTGAGAATTCTCCATACTGTTTTTCAAAGTGGTTGCATTAATCTGCAATCCTACCAACAATATAACAGAGTTCCCACTTTTCCACATCCTCACCAGCATTTGCTGTTGTTTGTGTTTTTAATGATTGTCATTCTAATTGGGGGTAAGTGAAATCTCAGGGTAGTTTTGATTTGCATCTCTCCAATTGCTAATGATGTTGAATGTTTCCTCATATATTCATTAGCCATTTGTGTTTCTTCTTTAGTGAAGTGTCTATTTAGATCACTTGCCCATTTTTCGATTGAGTGATTTGTTTTCTTAGCTGTGAGTTTCTTGAGTTCTCTGTATATTCTAGATATTAGTCCTCTATCAGAGGAGTAGTTGGCAAAAATTTTCTTCCATTCTGTGGGCTCTCTGTTGAAGTTCTTGATAATTTCTTTTGCTGCATAGAAGTTCTTTGGTTTAATGCAATCCCATGTATTGATCTTCCTTTGAGTCGCTTATACATTTGGGGTCTTGTTGAGAAAGTTTTTACCTGTGCCTATGTTGCAGTGTTGACCTATGCCCTCTTCTGGCCTGACTTCCAGGTCTTTAATCCGTCTTGAATTGACTCTTATGCAGGGTGAGAAAGTGGGGTTTATTTCCATTTTCCTGCATATGGTTAACCAGTTTTGCCAACACCATTTGTTAAAGAGGCTATCTTTTTTCTGTGTGTTTTTGGCTCCTTTGTCAAAAATCAATTGGCTGCATGTGTGTGGATTTGTTTTTTGTGTCTTCTATTCTGCTCCATTGGTCTATGTGTCTATTTTTGTGCCTATACCATGCTGTTTTTATTACTGTAACTTTGTAGTATAGTTTGAAGTCAGGTATTGTGTTTGCCTCCTACGTTGGCTGTTCTGGGCTTTTTGTTGTTCCAAATGAATTTAAGGACTGATTTTTCTATGTCTGTAAAGAATGACCTTGGTAATTTAATTGGTATCACATTGAATCTGTAGATAGTTTTTGGTAGAATGGCCATTTTGATGATATTTATTCTGCCTATCCAAGAACATGGACGATCTTTCTATCTTCTAAGGTCTTCAATTTCTTTTTTCAACTTTTTGTAGTTTTCCTTGTAGAGCTTTTTTACCTCTTTGGTTAGGTTTATTCCTAAGTATTTTATTTTTCGGGGCAATATCATGAATGGAATTGTTTTCTGGATTTCTTTTTCAGTGGATTTATGGTTGGCATACAGGAGAACTTCTGATTTTTTAAGATAAATTTTGTATCCAGACACTGCTGAATTTGTTGATCACTTCTATAAGCCTTTTGGTTGAGTTTTTTGGGACTTCTAAGTATAGTATCATGTTGTCTGTAAAAAGGGATAGTTTTAGTTCTTCTTTTCCTATTTGTACTCCTTTTATTTTCTTCTCTTTCTTTATTGCTTTGGCTAGAGTCTCAAGTACTATATTGAAGAAGTGGTAATAATGGACGTCTTTGTCTTGTTCTTCTTTCTAGTGGGAACTCTCACAGTTTTTCCCCATTTAATATGATGTTGGCTGTGCACCTATTGTATTTTGCCTTTATTATGTTGAGATATGTTCCTTCTATTCCAATTCTCTGCAGTGCTTTTAGCATGAATAAGTGTTGGATTTTATCAAATTCTTTTTCGGCATCTATTGAGATCATCATTTGATTTTTGTCTTTGCTTTTGTTTATGTGGTGAATTACATGGATTGTTTTTCGTATGCTGAACCAGCTTTACATCCTTGGGATGTCCTGACATGGTTATGGTGTATAATGTTCTTTATGAGGTTTTGAATGTGCATTGCTGGTATTTTGTTTAGCAGTTTTGCGTTTAAGTTCATCAACATTATAGGCCTATAGTTTTGGGGTTTTTTTGTTTTATTTTTTTTCTTCTTGAGCTGTCTTTATTTGTCTTTGGTATTAATGTGATGTTGGCTTCATAGAATGTATTTGGGAGAGTCCCATTTCTATTTTCTGGAATAGATTGAGGAGTATTGGGATTAGTTCTTCTATAAAGGTTTTATAAAATTAACTTGGAAAACTGTTTGGGCCTGGACTTTTGTTTGATGGTAAACTCTTTATTGCTCCTTCTATCTCTGATTGCTATTGGTTGGTTTAAGTTTTCTATATTTTCTTGACTCAATTTAGAAATGTTGTATGTGTCTAGAAATTTGTCAATTTCTTCTAGATTTTCCATTTAGTTGAAATATAGTTTTTTAAAATAGTTCCTGAATTTTCATTGAAAATATTAGCAACAGAAAATTTGAAGATTCTTACCTATGAACTGCTTTGTATAATAAAGCTCCAGTATAAAGATTCCATGTATATTTAATCTTACTTGAAAGCTAATTAGAACTTTGAAATACTCTTCTGTTGACTTATGTAATCTGATATTCCTTTAAAAAATATTATATTGTATGGTTCTTGTATCTTTGGGAATAACCTGTCTCTGTCCTTTCCTTCTTCCTCTTTCTCTAGGTCTCTCTCTGAAAAATTTTGGAATTTTTATCCTTATAGTTCTGCTATTATGATGGGATTAAAAGTTGTTATTAGTGCTCTGCCTAAGTTTCTCTCCCTCCATATGCCTTTTATCTGATCCCCCCTTTTATCTCTGGATTCTATGGATTACTTTTCCTGTGCAGTTCTCTGCTTTATCCTTTTATGAAGTAACTGCTGCAACTTCTAAATTTGTGTTCTAATTCTCCTTATCTTTTCTGGTTTTGTTTTTTGTTTGTTTTTTACTCTAGAGAATCTATGGTCTTTATATTCTGGCTCAACAATTTGATTGTTAGCTGGGTCCCTTGCATTTTGTCATGACTTTGTCAGTTACAGTTTTACTTTGTAGAACTCTTTTTCAAAACTTTTTTTGTTTTGTTTTGGTTTTGATGTACCATTCTTTCAAATCTCCCTGAGAATGACAATTGTACTTAGGGTTTTCTTGCTGTTTTTTTACTCTGCCTGAATGTTATTTTTGTGTTAAGTTTGATTACTGATGAGTCTTTGTTTTTTTATATGTATAGCTGTTAGTGTAGATTGAGCAGTCTTTGTGGCTGGAGAGTATTTATTCCACAGCCCAAATGAGAACTCCTCTTATGTATCAGACTATGAGTGTGTAGGTTATCCTAAGAGAAACTGTCACCCAGTAATTGCAGGGCAAAGAGATGGGATATGTCTGGGCAGGATGCTCCCTACTGTGAACATGTTTGGGGCTTCCTTCCCTTAAGTAGCCTGTTCTGTGCCTCCAAGCCCACTGTCCTCTCCATAGTTAGAAATCACATTTGAAAGAATGTGTTCTTGCTTTTGGTATTTACTGACCAGGAACTTTTGAGTTTCTCTGGGCTATTAGAGTAGACTCTTGTTGACTTATCTTTTAGTGAAGTTTTCTCTGATCTGGTTTTGTCTTTTTCCTCTGCTTTTAGTTTATAGAAGTCTCTCAATTTTTTGATCAGCAACGATATTCTTTATTTTCTTGCATTATTAATGTTTCTTCTTTTTAAAAATGCATGGTATGTGGAATTAAAGGGAAAAATAGAGAGGTAAATGTGTTTTCATTTGCCCTTGTGTGCCATTCTCTTTAAAAGTAAAACATAAAAGTACATTAACTGAAACTGAAAAAATGATAAAATCATTTTAATGGAATCTTATCAACATATTTGAAGAGGAGGAAAATTGATGTTTATAGTATTTAATGAATTTATAGAGGCCATTTATTTAGCATTAACCTCTATCATGATTCCATTTTTTCCCCCAAGAAAAGAAGTTGAAACTGCCATTTAAATATATTTCTTGAGAAATGTTTATTTTTAATCCTGTTTGTCATAAAAAGTAAAAAAAAAAAAAAAAAAAAAAAAAATTGGATACTCTCCCTAATATGCAGAAGCTAGTGAGAAAATGTGTCATAAGAGGAACTCTAGACAAAGGAAAAACTTTAGATGAGCAAAGAAGGTGACTTAATTGAAGGTGATGGGGGAGGGAACACCCTAATACACATGATGTACATTCACAAACATATCAAAGTCGACCATAAACATGAGAGGGAGTGGAGAGGTAACGAGGCAGGAATTGGGGAAGGGTTAAATGAGCAATGTGTGCATGTATGCCTCTACCAGCTTGTGCCTCACAAAGATGTATCACAGCGCACCAATAAAAAAAAGAATTTGTTTAAATTATTTTTATTTCATGGTAATGAATAGCCTATTTTGATACATTCAAGGTTCAGTATTGACCCATCTTATTAAGTAGACAAGTAATTTTCAAAACTAGCATGTATTTACAGCATTTTGATTGGTCAATTTTAATTTATCAATATAAAAGAAATAAACTTATATATTTTAATGTCTATTATAAAAGAACTTCATTGTTTTTCTCTAGACATGATTCAGTAAAAAGAGAAAATCAAATATTATAGTAATGGTCATGCAAAGCAATAGCTAATCTGTACAAATTAACTGCTCAGTTGGACAGAGGTTTGTTTAAACCTCATATTAATTAAGTACATTTCTGGAAAATGAATGCAATTTAAAATTAGACCCTCAGCTTGAATTTGTCATTTTTTTTATATTTCACAACAAAGTTTGCCAATAGGTGTTTAGAAGAGAATGAGAAAAGATTTTCACATACATAGTTCAAGTTTATTTATGGAATAAGTATTATAGGTGTGTCATTAAAATATTTCAAAATAAGCTGGGCATGGTGGCACATGCGTGTAATCCCAGCATTTGGGAGGCTGAGACTGGAGGATCCGGGTTTGCAGCCAACCTCAGCTGCTTAGTGAGGCCCTCTACAACTTAGTGAGACCCTGTTTCCAAATAAAAGAATAAAAAAATAGGGCTGGGGCTATAGCTAAGAGGTAGAATGCCCCCAGGTTCCATCCCCAGTACCAAAAAAAAAAAAAATTCAAAATAGTAAGATATTGTGAAACAACATGTTTTCCTTATGAAAATTGGAAATTACTAACAAATCTGTAAGATTGCTTTTGTACGTGTACTGCCTTATGGAGAAATACAAAATTTGATTTCATTTTTCTCTTACTTTTTTCCAGCAAAACATTTTCTACTTTAGAGACATCAGTAGCCTATGGAAATGTGCTACTTTTATTTTAAAAGTTCACCTACTTCCAAAACTGAATAAAAACATCGTTCAGAAAGAAAACTTCCATAATGAATTAACATTTATTAGTATTACCTTGTTTGCCATTGATTGAAAAGAAGTAATGTTCAAAACTATTTATTGAACAGAAAAGTTGGATGTAATCAGAAGTCAGAGATGGAGTCATGGAGATACTAACTCTTGATGTGACAATTGCTATTTCCTTTAAAAGTTGTACTAATCTTGTTTGAGTAGTACTAAGTAGTTCTTTTACAGATCTTTGGAAGAATGTTTTCATTGTAGGTGGTGGTGATTATTTGATTATAGTCTGGTAAGGCATAAGTGATATAGATGTAGATTCTTACTGCATCTTAGTAAGGTTCTCTTATCAGATGGATGATTACATCCCATAACTGGGCACCTCCTAAAGTATGTTACCATTGACTACAAGTTTTCATTTCAGTGCATTTATTTGACATGTTTCAGGTTGTTATTGACTAGAACACCTGATTCCTGCTTCTTTCTTTTTATCCATTTTCTCATTTTCACTTTGCATTCTTTTTTGGGTGTTTGTGGTACTGGGGAACCCAGGGGCCCTCTGCCACTGAGTTATGCCCCCAGAATTAAAAAAAATTTTTTTTTACATTCTTTTGTCTATGTACAATCTCTGGCTTCTTCATTCTTATCAACCAAGCCTCTTTAATCTAATCTCACTAACTTCTAGGTTTCTGATTTTTACCTTCACTTACCAATTTATATTGTTGTTATTTAAGACTTAACAGTAGATTCCGTACTCTTATTTGTGTTCTGTGTCTTACAGATCTCTCTGCAACCTCTAGTATTACTGGCCAGCCATTCTTACTGTTTTGTCTTCAGAAATATCCTTCTATCCTTCTCCCTTTGGTTGTATAGTAATATTAACTAGTATTTCTTGAGCACTTAGTATCATTCACTATCCTAAGCTCTTTACATATCATATGATCTTCAGCACAATTTTTGAGGTAAGTTGCTATTATTTTTCTTGATTTAGAAGTAAGGAAATGAGCAACAAAGAAGTTACTTACTTTGTGTGAGGTCACATGGCTATCAAGTGTTGAGACCAGGGTTCACACACAAGTGAAGTGACGTGAGAGCCAATACTTTCAATATCTAGATGATGTGCTACTCCTCTGATCAGTGCTTCCTCTCACATTTCTCTGTTTGGGGCTTTAATATTTTCAATTGGCCAGAACTTAGCTATTATATTAAAATTTTCTAAATCTCCCTAAATTGTCCAAATATCATTAGTTAATAAAGTTTTCAACAAAGCAGAAGTTTTAAAACATGTTATGGACAAATTACTTTGTTTCCCTTTGAAATTAAATTTAAAGAGAACAATTATTACAAGGTTCAAAATTAAACCTAAGAGGATTTAGAGGTAACAAGTCTATATTCTTTATTTCATTTCATTCATAATTCTGTAATTTCTTAATTTCCAAAATATGAGAACACATTAAAATGCCTGTATTTCATCAGCAGCATGATTTTTTAGGGTTGAATATTGAATTTAAGGTCAGCTTGCTTGCTTGCTTGCTTGATTTCCTTCTTTCTTTCTTTTTTTTCTTTCAGTACTAGGGATTGAACCCAGGGACATTCTACCTGCAAGCTACATCCTCAGCCCTATTTTTTATTGTTTATTTTGAAACAGAGTCTCACTAAATTGTGGAGGACCTCACTAAGTAGTTGAGGCTAGCCATGAACCTGCTATCTTCCTGTCTCAGCCTCCCAACTACAGAGATTACGAGCATGCGCCATCATGCCCAGCTCCAGTTGTCATAATGAGACATATTTGTGCATCTTTATGGAGTACATTAAGATAATTTAATAATATATACAATATGTAGTAATTAAATCGAGGTAATAAACTTTAACGTGTCTTCAACCACTAATAATTTTTATGTGCTGGTAATTTTCTAGTCTTTTAAAAATGTATCATACAGTATTTTAACCAATAGTTACCCTACTATGCTCAAGAAGAATCAGAAGTAATTCTGCCATTCTGTGTTTTGGTGCTTGCCGTTAAATCCCGCCCCCCCTCCTCCCCAACAACCTTTCCCAGTCTCTACTGACCACTTTTCTATAAGATTTACTTATTCTTCACAAATGAGTGACAATATGTGATATTTGTCTTTCCATGTCTGGCTTTTTTCACTTAACAGAATGACTTCTAGTTTCATTCATCTTGCTGAAAGGATGGAATTTGATTATTTTTATGACTGAATAATATTCTATGTGTGTGTGTGTGTGTGTGTGTGTGTGTGTATAATTTTCTTTATCCATTTACCTGCTCAGGAATATCTGAGTTGATTATATATTTTGGCTGTTGAGAATACTGGTGCATAAACATGGGACTGCAAGTATCTTTTTGGTATAATGCTTTCATCTTCTTTGAATGTATACCCAGCAGTAAAACTGCTGGATCATATTGCAGTTCTCTTATTTTTTGAGGACTCTCCATACTATTTTTCATGGTAGCTGTACTAATTTGCATTCACACCAACAATGCATAAGGATGGCTTTTTCTCCATATCCTTACTATCATTTGTTATTTTTGTCTGCTTAATAATAATCATTCTAAGTGTAGTGTGTTGATATCTCATTGTGGTTTTAATTCTCATTTCCCTGATGATTAGTGAGATCAAATATTTTTTCATGTATTTGTTGCTCCTTTGTATGCATTCATTTATCAAGTGGTGAGGTCTTTAGCCATTTTTAATTGAAACATTTTTTATGTTCAGTTTTTTGAGCTTCTTGATATTCTGGGTATCAATCTGTTCTTGAATGAGTAGTTTGCAGACTTTTTTCTCTTCCATTCTGCAAGCTGTCTCTTAATTCTGTTGATTATTTCCTTTGCTTTGCAGAAATTTCCAAGTTTGATATAATTCTGTCTACTTTTACTTTAGTTGCCTGTGCCTTGGGGTCCTATATATAAAATATTGCTGATACCAAGGATTTGAAGTATTTCCCCTGTTTTCTTGTAGTAATTTCATGGTTTCAAGCCTAACATGTAAGTCTTTAGTCCATTTTGAGTTGATTTTTGTATATTATCAAAGAAACATGTCATTCCATTCTTCTCCATGTACATATCCAATTTTACTGACACCACTTATTTGAAGAAACCATCCATTGTTTATTCTTGATAATTTTGTAAAAAAGCAATTGGCTATATGAATTCATATTAATTTCTGGGTTCTCTATTCTGTTCCTTTGGTCTGTGTGTATGGTTGCATGCCAACACCATGCTTTTTTAGTTACTATAGCTTTGTAGTATGTTTTGATGTCAGATATTATGATGCCTCCTGTTCCCTTCTCCCTCGCTTCCCAGAAATCTTTGGCTATCTTCTGTCATTCCATATGAATTTTAGTATTGTTTTTTCTACTTCTTTGAATAATGACATTAGTGTTTTCCCCCGCTTCCCAGAAAACTTTGGCTATCTTCTGTCATTCCATATGAATTTTAGTATTATTTTTTCTACTTCTGTGAAGAATGACATTGGTGTTTTGATGTGATTTACATTGGGTCTATAGAATGCTTTGGATGATATGGTCATTTTAATATGATTCTTTCAATCTATGAGCACAAAATACCTCAATTTTTTGTGTCCTCTATGATTTTCTTTTTTTATTTTTTATTAACTGGTGCATTGTAATCATACATCTTTGTTAGATACAAGCTGATAAAGGCATACATGCACACATTTTTCATTTTACCCCTTCCCCAATTCCCACCCCACTCTGATGCCCTCCCTCCTTCTCAAGTTCAGTTTAGTGATTGACTTTGATATATTTGTGAAAGAACATCATGTGCATTAGAATGCCCCCTCCCCCATCCATCACCTTTAGTTAAGTCAACTTCTTTGCTTATCTAGGTTTTCTCCTTTTTCATTTGGAGTCCTTTTTATGCCCCATTTTCTCCCTAGCATCTGCATATTAGGGAGAACATATACTTTTTTTTACCTTTTGTGACTGACTAATCTCACTTAACATAATGTTTTCCAGTTGCATCCATTTCCCTGCGAATAACATGATTTTGTTCTTCTTTATGGCTGAGTAAAATTCCATTGTGTACATATCCCATAGTTTTGTAATCTATTCATCTGTCGATGGACATCTTGGCTGTCTCCATAGTTTGGCAATTGTGAATTGTGCAGCTATAAACATAGATACACATGCATGGACTGATAGTTTGGTTTCTATTCTTTTGAGTGGATACCCAGAAGTGGTATTGCTGGATCATATGGTAGGTTTGTTCTCATTCATCTGAGTATCCTCCATACTGTTTTCCAAAGTGGTTGCACTAATTTGCAATCCCACCAACAATGTATTAGGGTTCCCACTTCTCCACACCCTCGCCAGCATTTGTTGTTGTTCGTGTTTTTTATGATTGCCATTCTGATTGGAGTTAGGTAAAATCTCAAGGTAGTTTTGATTTGCATCTCTGCTAATGATGTAGAACTTTCCTCATACATTTATTGACCATTTGTATTTCTTCTTTTGTGTCTATTTAGATCCTTTGCCCCTTTTTGATTGGGTTATTTGTTTTCTTAGCTGTGAGTTTCTTGAGTTGTCTGTATATCCTAGATATTAGTCCTCTATCAGAAGAGTAGCTGGCAAAAATTTCTCCCACTCTGTGGACTCTCTGTTGAGGTTCTTGATAGTGTCCTTTGCTACACAGAAGCTCTTCAGTTTAATGCAATCCTATGTATAGATCGTCCTTTGAGTTCTTGCACTTTTGGGGTCTTGTTGAGAAAGATTTTGCCTGTGCCTATGTGTTGTAGTGTTGGCCCTATGCCCTCTTCAAGTAGCTGCAAGATCTCTGGCCTGACTTCCAGGTCTTTTATCCACCTTGAGTTAACTCTTATGCACGGTGAGAAAGTGAGGTTTATTTCTATTTTCCTGCATATGGTTAACCAGTTTTGCCAACATCATTTGTTGAAGAGGCTATCTTTTTTCCAGTGTATATTTTTGGCTCCTTTGTCAAAAATCAGTTGGCTATAAGTGTGTGGGTCTGTTTCTGAATCTTCTGCTTCATTTGTCTGTGTGTCTGTTTTTGTGCCAATACCATGCTGTTTTTATTACTGTGGCTTTGTAGTAGAGTTTGAAGTCAGGTATTGTGATACTTCCTGCATGGTTCTTGTTGCTAAGAATTACTTTGGCTATCCTGGGCTTTTTGTTGTTCCAGATGAATTTAAGGACTGATTTTTCTATGTCTCTGAGGAGTGCCCTTGGTAATTTCATGGGTATTGCATTGAATATATAGATCATTTTGGGGGGATGGCCATTTTGATGATATTTATTCTGCCTATCCAAGAGCATGGAAGATCTTTCCATCTTCTAAGGTCTTCGTTGATTTCTTTTTTCAACCTTTAAGTTTTCCTTGTAGAGGTCTTTTACCTCCTTGGTCAGGTTTATCCCTAAGTATTTTATTTTTGGGGGTGCTCTTATAAGTGGAATTGTTTTCTGGATTTGTTTTTCAGTGGATTTATGGTTGACATACAGGAAAGCTTCTGATTTTTAAGACTGATTTTGTATCTAGACACTGTGCTGAATTTGTTGTTCAGTTCTATAAGTTTTTTGGTTGACTTTGTTAGGTCCTCTAAGTATAGTATCATGTCATCTGCAAAAAGGGATAGTTTTAGTTCTTTTTTCCCTATTTTTACCTCTTTGATTTCCTTCTCTTGCCTTATTGCTCTGGCTAGAGTCTCAAGTACTATATTGAACAGAAGAGGTGATAATGGACATACTTGTCTTGTTCTTGTTTTTAGTGGGAACTCTTGCAGTTTTTCCTCATTTAATATGATGTTGGCTATGGGCCTATTGTATATTGCCTTTATGAGATTGGCTAATGGTTTATCTATCTTGTTTTTTTGTCAAGAAACCAACTTTTGGTTTTGTTGATTTTCTATATTTTTTTTTCTACTTCATTAATTTCTTCCCTGATTTTAATAATTTCCTGTCTTCTACTGGCTTTGGGGTTAGACTGTTCTTGTTTTTCAAGGGATTTGAATGTGTTGTTAGGTTATTTATTTGGTGATTTTCTATTCTTCTTATGTGGGCACTCAGTGTATAAATTTTCCTCTTAGTACTACCTTCAAGGTGTCCCAGAGGTTTTGATATGTTGTGTCTTTCTTTTTGTTATTTTCTAAGAATTTTTTAATTTCTCCCCTTACTTCTTCTAAGACCCATTCCTCATTCAGTAGTGTGGTGTTAAGTCTCCATGTGTTTACATGGTTACTCTGGGTCTTCTTAGAGTTGATTTCTAGTTTCATTCCATTGTGGTCTGAAAAGATGCAGGGAATTATGTTACACTTTTTGAATTTGCCAGTGCTCGCTTTGTGGACCAGAATGTGATCTATTTTGGAGAAGGTTCCATGGGCTGTTGAGAAAATGTGAATTCAGCTATAGTCGGGTGAAATATTCTGTATGTGTCCAATAGGTCCATTTGGTTTATGCTATTCTTTAGGACTGAGGCATCTCTACTGACCTTTTGTTTAGAAGATCGGTCTAGTGATATGAGAGGAGTATTGAAGTCTCCCAGTATGATTGTATTTGGATCTATGTGTGATTTTATATCATGCAGAGTTTGTTTTATGAAAGTGGGTGCACCTAAGTTTGGGGCATAGATGTTGATAATTGTTATTTTTCTCTTGCTGGATTGTTCCTTTTACTAGTAAAAAATGACTTTCTTTGTCTCTTCTGATAAGCCTAGCCTTGAAGTCTAGTTTATCTAATATCATAGTTGCTACTCCTGCTTGTCTTCAAGTTCCATTGGAATGGATTACCTTACTCCAGCCCTTCACCTTTAGTTTGTGGGAATCTTTGCTTGTAAGATATGTTTCTTGCAGGCAGCACATAGATGGATTCTGGGTTTTAATCCATTTTGCCACCTTGTGTTGTTTTATTGGGGAGTTGAGACCATTTATATTCAGTGTGATTATTGAGAGATGATTTTTAATTCCTAACATTTTGAGTTTTGACTTCTGTTTTAAGGAAGTGTTTATTCTTCTTTGCTTAGTTGTTTGCTTCCTGGAAATTGTTGTTTCTCTGGTTCTGATATTTACTTGTTAGTTCTTCTTTGTAGTTAATCTCTGAGTATTTTCTCCAGTGCTGGTTTGGAAGACATAAGTGTTTTCAGTTTTTGTTTGTCATGGAAGGTTTTAATTTCCCCATCAATTTTGAGAGAGAGTTTTGCTGGGTAGGAGAATCTTGGCTTTAAGTTATTTTCTTTCAGAGTTTGGAATATGTTACTTCAGCCCCTCCTAGCTTTCATGACTTGTTTTGGGAGGTCTGGGGTGATTCTAATTAGTTTACCTCTAAATGTCACTTGGCCTTTTACTTTTGTTGCTTTTAGGATTTTCTCTTTGGCCTCTACATTAGTCAATTTGATTATTATGTGGTGTGCTTGAGCCTCTTCTTTGGTCTTATCTAGAGGGGGTTCTCTATGTTTCCTGTACCTGTGTGTCAACTTCTCTTTCTATGTTTGGAAAATTCTCTGATATTATTTCTTTGAAAAGATGGTTTATTCCATTAGTTTCAGCTTGTAGTCCCTCTTCTACCTGTATTATTGTTAGGTTAGCTCTTTTAAGATTGGCCCAGATCTCGTCGATGTCCAATTCATACTGTCAGTTTTTTTTTTTTCTAGATTATGTACTATGGATTCATTTTTGGAATCATCGTCTTCTAAATGTGATATTATATTTCCCATGTGGTCTAATCTGCTGTTTATAGTTTGTATTGCTGCCTTCACTTCAGTTATTCTATCTTTAACTTCCTTCAATGCTTCTCTTTGGTTCCTGTTCAGGGTGTCAAATTCTTTGTTTATTTGTTCCTTTATTTCTTTCCAACTCTCCCTGCATTCTTCCCGGAAATCTTGTATTGTTTCTAATATTAAAGATCTGAATTGTTCTTCTGGTAGTCTCTGCTATTCTGGGTTGGCGAGTTCTGTTATTATGGGGTTGTGGTGGCTCATTGTTTCTTTGCTATTTTTCCTTCCCATGGTTTCACTGTTCTTAAATTTATATCTTTGCTGCTCTTGCAAGCTTTCTCCCAGTTTATAGACTTCTGATTTTTATTTTCTCGATACGAGTAGTATCCTGTACTGAGTTACAATTACTCTAGGGCTTCTTCTGCCCTCTCTAATGGTGCCATTTGTGGGTTTCAGGTGTTGACTTCTAGGGTCTGTTTGTTTCTTCTGTTATGGGGATTCATCTCAGAGGTGTGAGTACGACAGTTTGTGGCCTTTTTATTTTTAGGCCTTCATATGGGATGTATTGAGCTATTCCTTCTATCAGCAGAGGTGAGTTTATTCTTAGGGTTTGGCAGTCCCTTCTGGTGGTACACCTCTGTGGTCCAATCTTTGTAGTAGGGATTTAGAGGTGTCCGTTGGTATATACAGGGACAGGTTGTGTTCACTGGTGAAGGTTGGGTGAGAAGTTACAGTGATGAATGTAAGAATAGGGTAAAGTAGAAGATATAGTTCATTGGAATAAGGGTTTGAGTGTGTTGTGATATATGGTAGAGATTAGAGATAGTGGATTTGTCAGAAGATTCTGGTAGTCAGTGTAGAGTATTTAGGTGTAGTGGTATGAAATGGTCTTGATATGAGACAGGGAAAAAATGAAAGAGAAAGAAAAGTGTTGAGGAGAGGAATATAGATAAGAGAGGGAAGGGGAGCTTGTAAAAGGAGTGAGGAAGAGAGTCAACAAACTGAGCAGAAAATAATAAAGCAACCAATCATCCAATGCAAA
>PVLC010031463.1:0-18778 GCA_004027655.1 Graphiurus murinus
GTGTGTGTGGTGTGTGTGTGTGTGTGTGTGTGGTGTATGTGTGTGTGTGTATGCGTGCGTGGTGCTAGAGATTCAACCCAGGGGCATTTTACCTCTGAGCAACATCCCCCGCCCTATTTTTTAATATTTTCTTTTGAAAACAGGGTCTCACTAAGTTGCTGAAGGCCTCCATAAATTGCTGAAGTTGGCCTCGAACCTACGACCCTCCTGCCTCAGCCTTCCAAAATCTTTTTTCTTTTTAAAGTCCCAAGATATTATATGGCAAGAAGCACATACACACACCCTCTGTGGTGACCCTGGGGGCTCTGGATCAGGGTTCGGGTGAATGCTTTCACTCTGTTTTTCCTAGGCAGGCAGGATGGATTCCTCTCAGGCGTGAGGCTCCTTCCTCCAGCGGGGCCTTTCTGCCTTTTCTGCGCCTGCGGGACGCCTCGCCATCTGGAGTCCTTGTCTCTGCCGGCGCCTGCCGTTTATTAACAGCTCTTTACTTTCTCCTCGGGCTGGCTCTCCTGGTGTGGTTTTTCTCTCTTCTCTCTTGAAACCGTTTCCTCTAAAGTACACGGCACATCCCGAGTTGACTCCTGTGCGGGCAGAGAGACTGGGGTCGAACCTCAGTCTTCTGCCGATGGATGAATCCAGTTTCCCCAGCGCCATTAGTGGAAAAGGCTGTCGTTTCTCCAGCATACGTTTTGGGCTCCATCATTCAAAAATCAACCATGTTTTTTCTCAAATGTGGAAGCTAGGGAGAAAAAGGGATCTCAGATAAATGAGAGAGAGCAGCGGAACAATGGGATTGGGGGAGGGAGAAGGGAGGCAGAATTGAGGTTTGTGGGAGGAAACAGTTCAAATAATGCTACGTGCATATAAAACAGTGTCACGGCCAACCTCAGTGCCACACTCGGGGAGTGGGGTGGGATGCGGGAGGGAGACACACCAAGTGCTGGCGCGTCTGTGTTTGTATCATTCTCAATCTCGCTATGATGTATAATTACAATGTGCCAATGCCTGTGTGTTTAGGAGCCGGGCGTGGTGGCAAACGTCTGTCATTTCAGGACTTTGGGAGGCTGAGACAGGAGGATTACAGGTTTGAGGCCAGCCTCAGCCAAGTTGTGAGACTTCTAGCCACCTATTGAGACCCTGTTTCCAAAGTAAAAATAATAATTATTATTATAAAGAGGACTGAGGAGCCAGGCGTGGTGGTGCACGCTTGTCATCCCAGTACTTGGGAGGCTGAGACTGGAGGATCTGGGTTCGAGGCCAGCCTCTGCAACTTAGTGAGACCCTGTTTCAAACTAAAGAATAAAAATCAGGGCTGGGGGTGTAGCTCAGAGATAGAACGCCCCTGAGTTCAATCCCCAGTACTGCAAAAAAATAAAAATAAAAATAAAGAAAATAAAAGACTGAGGGTGTAGGTTGGAGATAGAATGACCCTGAGTTCAGTCCCTAGTCTCACACACACACACACACACACACACACACACACACACAGAGTATATTTTTTTAAAATATCCTATAAGGCCCAGATTTCCAGTGGGAAACTTAGAGAATCTAGATTTTTTGATTAGGTAAAAGTTAACTCTGCCCCTCCCCGCCCCGCCCCCTCTCTTGCCTCGCAACACACAGAAGAGTAAAGAGTTGATCAGAGCAAGGTGTGGGCGCGTGAAAACATCACAGTGAGTCTCACTAATTTGTACAATTAATATTTATTAATAAGCGTAATAATAAAGCCTAAAAAGCAAGCAAGCAAAAGAAAAAAAAATGGGTCACACAGAGGTCCCCTTTGCTAACGCCATCCCTGGAAGAGCGAGTCCCCTCCAGTCCCAAAGGAGCAGGATTTTTTTTTTTTCCTCAAAAGAGAAAGCCTCCCCTTTCCACCAGCGCTGCCAGCCTCTCTGTGTCTCCTGGCTGAATATGACAATGGTCTCCTTAGCAACCCCGCTCCTGCAGGATTAGAGTAGACAAGTCTCCCCAGTGCTTCAGGTTACAGAAATCCCGGCTCTGGCCCGAGCCCGGCTCTGGCCCACGCTGGTTGACAGAACATAATGAGCTTATGAAACAGACAAGCGAGCAAGCAACTTCTCCGTAAGCAGCAAGGGTGCTTCCAATGCGACGTGGTGGTTTCCTGCGACCACGGTCCAGGCACGCAGCAGCGAAGACGTCTCTCTGTGCCACCTTCAACTAGCCAAGCATCTTAGAGAGGGAGACATTGGATTTCGTAGGACGGTTACCCCCCAGCTTCTGACTGAGGCTCTCAGATAATAAACGAGAAAGAGCGTGGAGTCTGAACCCAGGAGGTATCACTAAGGACACCCGAGGCGTCTGAGGGCCCCTCATCCCCTAGGCTGTGTGTTTTGGGAAGACCGAGGCTCCGAGTGGAACCTGGAACCTAGCTGGTGCTTAAAGCACGCGTAGCTTAAACGCACTCGATGCCTGTCACTGCGTCGTTGGGACCCTGAAATACCAGGCAAGCCAGCGAGCATCGTTACCCAACATTTTACAGACAGAGACGCGAGACTCGAAGCAAAGTCCCCGGCCAGTCAGTGACAGAGCCAGGCTCTGTCCCCCCCCCCCCCGCTAGTTGACCTCATTGCCAAAAACTCTGGACCGCTCTATTCAACTCAACAAAAGCTGTTTTTCCGCTGAACTCCACGGGGAGCAAAGCAAGGCTGGATTCTCCCCCGGCGATCTCAGCCCTGTGCACCTGCCAAGTGACGTGGAGGAAGCCGGGCAGATGCAAAGATTCCGCTCAAGGAACTTTAAGTATCCCTGTTGCTCTGAAATTCCCCCAACGCTGCCTCCTCGCTCTGCTCCCCGTGGAAATCGCCTCCAAATTTGGAGCTTTGAGGGATGCGGTTTCAACACGGCTCGTTCTAATTCATGGAGGGCTCACTCTGTCGCTTCTCCGACACATGTTTATCCAAATTAATCGTAGTAACGGGGGACGGCACCTCCCTGGCGAGGGCCTGGCTGCTGGGCAGATTTTCCTGGCAGGAAACCCGAGAGAGAGCACGCAGGACCTGGGTACGGGGTGGGCTCAGGGCTAATTTACTGGACCCTGGCGAGGAGCTGGCTGGTTCCTTTGCAGGAAGCTAGGATTATGGAAGAGGAAGAAGTGGGCACAAATGCAGTTTCAAACATCTGCCCGAGATGATTGAGTTTATGGCAGATTCTTGGCGAGGAGTTCCAGGAAGTCGGTTATGAAGCAGAACTGTTTCCTGGGGCTGCAGATTTTACACACGGTCCAAAGGTTCCCTATTTTGGGGGGGGTTACTGGGGATTGAACCCAGGAACATCTACCTCTGAGTTATACCCCCAACCCTTTTTATTTTTATTTTTTTTGTTTTGAAACAGGGTCTGACGAGGTTGCTGATGAATCTTGCAATGTTGCTGAGGCTGGCCTCAAACCTGCAGTCCTCCTGTCTCAGCCTCCCGGGTACTGGGATTGCAGGCCTGCACCACCATGCCCAACTCAAAGATTCCCTATGCGGAGCTGACGCCCAGTAGTGAGTTGAACAAAGAGCAGTCACTTGGATTAGAAAACTCACAGGCAGAGCCAGGCGTGGTGGTGCACACTTGTAATCCCAGTACTTGGGAGGCTGAGACCGGAGGATCCGGGTTCGAGGCCAGCTTCAGCTACCTAGTGAGGCACTCCGCAACTTAGTGAGACTCGGTTTCAAAATAAAGAATAAAAAATAGGGCTGGGGGTATAGCTCGGAGGTAGAATGCCCCTGAGTTCAATCCCCAGTACCACAGAAAAAAAAAGAAAAAGAAAAAAAGAAAACTCACAGGCACCCAGGGCACCCTCCCCTGGCCTGATCCTCCCCATCCATTCAGCTTTTAAGCCCTTTCTGTCACCTCCTCTCTGCCTGGGCTAGCTCCTTACCATCTCCTGTCTAGATGTTGATCAAGGATATTCCCACCGCCCCCCAAACCCAGCCTTCGTACCTCTTTAGGATGCGCCATGTCCTCTGCAGCTGGAATGATTTTCTTAGAAGAGAAATCTGCTCAAAACCCTTCAAAGACTTCTCCTGCCTTGAGTGTAAAACCAAATCACGCGCCCGGCATTCGAGCCCCTTCGCAGCTGGTCCCTGCCCCATTCCTCGGTTTCGTTTCTTTCTGAATCGCAGTGGACCGCTTGCCTCCCGGCGGCTGTATTTCTGTCATTTCTGTTACCCAGGCCGAGGTAACCTTTGCTGGATTCCTAAGAGCCAAGGCCCCGGTCTCCCCCGAGGGACACGTCCTAGCTCTGCAGGAAAGTTTTAGGGAACCCTGCATTTTTAGTTCCCTCCCAAGAGGTTGCAAAGCGCATTATGCAAATGAAGAACACCCCTGCATTAGCATAGTTCCTACTAATGAGATTCGAGGCAGGATCTTAGGGAATTCAAGCACAGAGCTTATGAAAGAAACACACCTGGGTGCAGATTCCAGCCTTGGGGGCAAAGACAAATCCCTGAGCTGTACTTAGCCTGGGTTTCTTCCTCCGTGAAATGGGGATCAAAACATCACCAGCCTTGTTCTTTTTAGTTAGGAGAAGCATCAAATGCTGTATCTTTCACACAAATGTGTAGTAAGGAGGATGAGGATGGCTGCTGCTGCTGCCAGGATCCAGAGCCTAACCCTCACCCTAACCCTCACCCTAACCCAGCTTTGGGGCACGGTGACACTCCAATAAACCCAGTCCTGCTGGCCAAAGGTGGTGCGAAAGCAACCCCGATTTTGCTTCTCCCTCTCAAGGAGACGCCCGACGCACAGCTCACAGCACCAGTTTAAACCCTTTACCAATTTTCCCCCTTTCCACACTAGCTGCTCCAAAGTGGTTCTCCTCCCTGCCTCCTCACGATCCCCAAGTCTTAATAAAAATTCAGCACCCGGGTGCTAGTCTTTCCTCTTCTTTTCTGTTCTGTTTATCCATGAACTAAATCTCCCCAGCCTTGTTTCTGAGTTCTCCCTGCTCAGAGTCCAGGATAGGGAGGCTCAGCAAGCAGAGAGGAAGCTTTCCTCTTGGAGGCCTCGGAGGGAATGTGGGAGAGTGTGTTTCCACCAGCCTCACTGCTGCTGCTTTTACACTGCTACTTGCAACTTGATAAAAATGAGAGATTCGTAAATTACCACCCCGACCTTTTGTAACCAGCTTGATACATTGAGATGAACTTTCTTTTTCTACAAGAAGGAAATGTATGGCCCTGGGGGGTCCTGCAGCCCTGCAGGTAGAAACAGGAAGATCGCAAGTTCAAGGCCAGCTTTAGCAACTTAGTGAGATGCCATTTCAAAATAAAAAATAAGCCAGGCGTGGTGGCACTTGCTTGTAATCCCAACATTTGGGAGGCTGAGACCAGAGGATCCAGGTTCGCGGCCAGCCTCAGCTACCTAGTGAGGCCCTCCGCAACTTAGTGAGACCCTGTTTCAAAATAAAGAATAAAAAATAGGGCTGGGGGTATAGCTCTGAGGTAGAATGCCCCTGAGTTCAACCCCCAGTACTGCAAAATAAATAAATAAATAAATTAATTAATTAATTAAAAAATAAATAAATAAAAAGGGGCTGGGGATGTAGCTCTGAGGCAAACTACTTCTAGGTTAAATTCCTAGTCTGTCTGTCTGTCTGTCTCTCTCTCTCGTGTGTTTGTGCACCATCTCAAGGCATCCTGCAACCAGGTTAGATGGAGTCCTGTTCCCCAAGCCCATGTCTTTGTTGTGACCCTTAAAAAGCCAGCAGTAGGGTCGGGGGAGTTCCAGGCTAGTAGTAAACCACAGCAACTCTTAGCAAGATCTAGCAAAACGACAACAAAATCACACCTTTCAATCCGCACGTACCTTTCAGAATTCATCCTCCAAGAGGCCTCCCTCCAACACACAGGCAAAGCTGCGTCTGCCAGGATGGTCACGATACCGCAGTAGAGACAAAGACCAGAAGTGACCTCAGCGCGGCCAGGGGAGCTGCCAAAGAGCTGATGGTGCATTGATGCAGCGGCTTACTGATGGTGCCTCCTTGTGCTGACGTGGGGAACTCTCCAAGGTGTATTATAATGTACGTACGCATGTGGGTTGTGGTGCTGAGAACTGGACGTGAGACCTCATGAATGCTGGGAGAGCGCGCTACCACTGAGCTATGCTGCGAGCCCTACCAAATTATCCTTCCTTCCTTCCTTCCTTCCATACTGAGGACTGAAACCAGGGGATATTCTAACTCTGAGCTATACCCTCACCTCTATTTTATTTTTTATATTGAATCAGAACCTCAGTAAGTTGCTGAGGGTATTGTTAAGTTTCTGAGGCTGGTCTTGAACCTGCGATCTTCCTGTCTCAGCCTCTCAAGTACTGGGGTGACAGGTGTGTACCACCACCCCTGGCCAAGGTATGTTTTTAAGTGCAAAAAGTAATGTGCAGAAACACATTGACAGTTGACTCCCCATATCTGCGAGTTCTGCATCTGAAAATCAACCAACCATTGGTAAAAGTTACTCAGAAAAATATTACATTTGTACTGAACAACTACAGAATTGTTTTTCCTGCTATGATTCCCCTGAACAATACATTATATCAACAATTTACACAGCATTTATATTGTATTAATTGTATCCAGTGTTCTAAGTAATCTAAAGGTGATTTAAAGTATATGGAAGAAGGTGCATAGCTTATATGCAAATACCAAATTATTTTAAGGAAATTATTTGAGCATCTGCAGATTTTAGTCTCCACGAGGGGGAGGAGGGACTGGAACTCATCCCTCAAAGACTCTGAGGTATCACTGCATTTAATATGCATTTGAGTTTAGAACTTTTTCATACATTTAAAATTTGTGTATTTTGTGTTTCTGTTTATCATACATAAAAATAAATCAGCAAAGATTATCACGGAACCATTGAGAATGATTATCCTTTGCCAATAGGACCAGAGGAGTGGTAGGAAGAAAATTCTTTCCACAGTGTATCTTTCTGTACTCCTTTTGTCCAGGAAAAAAGCAAAGCAAATCTTGCTTTATAGTAAAATCCATAGAGCAAGGCAAATCTATAAAGCAAGTAAATCTTGCTTTATAGTAAGACTTATTCTTTTTTTTTTTTTTTTTTTTTTTTGGAAGAAAAAATGCACTCCCCTGGAGATGGACCTAGATTCGAATCCCATTCCTCACTTCTTACTTTGGTAAAGCATTTCTTGCTGGTTTTCTGCCAGTATTCTTCCTGCTTTGATGCAATAAACCCGACCACGCAACTTAAAGGAAGGTTCATTTGCTCACAGTTCTGGAGATTTCAGGGGGTCAGCCCATGTTAGGCCAGGTGTGCAGAGCTCAGAGCAAGGCGGCGGGGAGCAGAGAGAGGGAGAGAGCCAGGCTCTGCTCTCACACCAAGGAGTCTAGAAGCAAAAGAGAGCAAGGGAAGGAGAAACTTATATAACCCCCAAGTCACACCCTGGGACCCACCCCCTCCCACTAACCCCACCTCAGCATGGCTGCCTGGTTTCCCTGAGGGCTAGGAGGATATTCTAAACCCAAACCATTACAGCATCTCAGACCGTTGTTTTCTCACTGTAAAATGGGAAGAATCTTTCTAGAGCTGGCCTGGATGTAAGAAGTAAGTGAGGTCATGCACACAAAATGCCCAGCATGCATCGGGAAGATAACAGACCCTCAGTAGATGGTCGTTTTTCTGTTCGGGTCTGTCTCCAAGTTTTGCTCATCATGGAAGTCTGAGTTGCTTTCTGTTCCTGCGTGGGGCTGGTCAACTGACTTTTCTTCTTCACCTCTCTCCATCAGAACTGTATCTGCCCTTAAGAGCTATTCAGGTCTACCTTCAGGGCTTCCTCACTAACATAATTTTAAACCCTTTCCAGCAAATTTTCTTCCCAGCCATCTCTAACCCCCGCCCCTACGATGGGACCTTTCAGTGACTGGACTTTCTCAGCATCCAACATCACTCCGAAGGTGCAAAAATAAGATTAATACATACTGGCCATTTCCCCTGCACCTGACAATAAAAAAGCTATATTTTAGCATATAACTCATGCCAATACCCAGAGAACTAAGGGTTATTATGATTATCCTGATTGTACAGATAAGGAAAATACATGTAAGCAGAATGGGGTTAAGAAAGTTTCCAAGAAGCCGGGTGTGGTGACACATGCTTGTAATCCCAGCATTTGGGAGGCTGAGACCAGAGGATCCGGGTTCGAGGCCAGCCTCAGCTACCTACTGAGACACTCCACAACTTAGTGAGACCCTGTTTCAAAATAAAGAATAAAAAATAGGGCTGGGGATGTAGCTCGGAGGTAGAATGCCCCTGGGTTCAATTCCCAGTATGGCAAAAAAAAAAAAAAAAAAAAAAAAAAAAAAAAAAAAAAAAAAAAAAAAAAAAAAAAGAAAAAAAGAAAAAGAAAAAGAAAAAGAAAAAGAAAGTTTCCAAGAGCTGGAAAGTAGCAGCCTCCCGTCTTCCTATCGTATCCTGCCTAGAACATTCGATACAATAGGACATGAAGCTCCCCATCCCCCCACCAGCACTTAGCGAGCATGCGTCACCGGATGTCCACCCATTCCAATAGATTTGTTTTTCCCTTTCTCCTCTTCCTCCTCTTCCTCCCACCAACACCTACAGAATAAAAGGCTGCAGAAAGGAATCCTAAAAAAATGTCCCAGCCTGGCCCAGAGGTGTGTCTGGGCTCTGCACACACGTCTGTTCCCGTCTCTACGTCAAGATTCCAAGGAAGCTACCTGGATTCCGTTCCACCTGGGCTCTGCGCGGATGCTGTCCGACAGGCCCATGGCGTGACTTAGAGACTGCACAGGTGTGCCTGTGAGCCCGGGTCCAGCTGCAGACACAGGGCTCGCATTCCCGGCACCGATGACTCCTTCGTATCCAGGGGTTCCGTCGGCTTCCGCGGGCAAGGCCACAGCCTGCTGGCTCACGCTTGTTTTGACTTGCTTCATGATTTAATTTCCCGCCACAGATAAACAGGGCTGTTGTTCCGCGGTTGTTTCTTGTAAGAATTAAGATTCACTCAAGCCTTGGCTCGGAGTAGCTTTGGCAAAACAGCTGCACTTTAAATTTAGACGCTCCAGTGTTATTTAGTCAGGATTGTGACTTTTCAATGCAAAAGAAGGCCCGCCATTATCTTGAACTTGCTGTATCCCAGACGCTCACCGTACTCAGCACTTAAAGTGCATTTCCCCACATAATTCCTTCTTTTGTGTGTGTGTGTGTGTGTGTGTGTGTGTGTGTGTGTGAGAGAGAGAGAGAGAGAGAGAGAAAGAGAGAGAGAGAGAGACACTGGGGATTGAACTCAGCAGCATTATACCCCCAGCCCAATTTTATTTTTTATTTTGAAACAGGGTCTCACTAGGTTGCTGAGGGTCTCGCTAAGTTGCTGAGGCTGGCTTTGAACCTGCGATCCTCTTGTCTCAGCCTCCCAAGTACTGGGATGACAGGTGTACGCTACCACACCTGACTTGAATGCTTTTCACATGGCAGTTACTGTGGATTTGGATGAGGACGCAGAAGCTCCTCCAAGAACTGGAATGGTTTGCGCCAGATCACTTACAGGTGTGGTCAGGACAGAAGCTCAGGTGCCCGGAATCCCAGTCCTGTGACGTCCATTGGTTCATCCTGCGATGTCTCCTGGTGGCCGGCCCTGGAGATTCTGCACCAGAGCGAGATGCTCATACTTCTGCCTTTGTGGAGCTTTGAGAACTATTTTTCTAGGTTCCCATTATGCTTGCAAAATAACCATTGCCTCTCATTTGCCAAGCACTTTCAAGTTTACCAAATGCACGCGTCCCATTACCTCCTTGTGAATAGATTGACTGCGCTCTCTGGCGCTCAGATAAATGGCAGATGAGAACGTCGGCTCTGGGGCGGCTGCTGAAGGGGCATCCTCTGCCACTCCATCTTCCTCCGACCAGAGGCGGTGTCAGGACGCCCCGAGCCGTGGCCTTCAAATTAAATCCCTGCCCTTCCCGCCGCAGCCATTCTGCTCTGGGCTTAAATGGCTCCGTGGGTCTCCGAAGGAGCAGCGGCCTCTGTTCTCACTGCCCAGTGAACACGCGCCTTTCCCTGTGTTGGGTACTGGGGCCACTTTGGAGATATTCCTGCTGTTTGGCAGCTGGTGGGACAGTCCCTGGCTCAACCCCCGCCTGGAATCTGCCATTTCTCTACCGTGTGTGTGTGTGTGTGTGTGTGTGTGTGTGTGTGTGTGTGTGTAGATAAGGAGACACTAGTAATTAACTATCAATTATCTATTTATAGCCCTGTAAGGCGTGATAAAGAGTTGAGGGTTTCTGTTTGGTTTTGGTTTTGTTTTTGCCTCGGGGTAGTAGGGAGCCACAGCAGGGTATATTCCAGCCGTGAGGGAGTCTGGCAGCTTCTGCACCACTTTTGTGTCTGCTAATAGAGAAAGACCCTGTAGGCAGCCAGCCAGGGGGAGGTGTGATGTGTACACTCTGGCTCTGTGCCTGAGAATGCCCCCAAGGCCTTTCAACCCCAGCCTTTAGTGATGATAACGATGGTACTGGTGATAGGGACCGAGATAGCAGTGCTTGAAATCTAAGGCTCGGTCTTGTGATCTGGGCCTCCTCTGTACACTTATCTCATTGGCCTAGACTTCGGGGGGCTCTTCGGTGTGTACCCCAAATCTTTACCAGGCAGTTCTCCAGCGATTGTATTCTGAGTCTCTGCTTCATGCCAGGAAAGGGTTTCTGTTCTTGTGAGTTTTACTGACTAGAGTAAGACAGCCAGGGAAAGGGCAGCCCTGTGCCTCCAATGCGGCTGGCGATGCCGGCCATGAAGAAAAGAAACAGAGCTGGGGTGGAGAGGGTCTCACCGAGTTGCTGAACCCCACCTCAAATCTGCCATCCTCCTGTCTCAGCCTTCCAAGACTATGAATTTGGGGGGTGGGTGCTGGGCATCAAACCCGGGACCTCACGCATGCTAGGCGAGTGCTTTACCACTGAGCAACGTCCTTAGCCCCAGACTGTATTTTTACTTATTTATTTATTTATTTATTTATTTGCAGTACTGGGGATGGAACTCAGGGGCATTCTACCTCCGAGCTATACCCCCAGCCCTATTTTTTATTCTTTATTTTGAAACAGGGTCCCACTAAGTTGTGGAGGGACTCACTAGGTAGCTGAGGCTGGATCCTCCAGTCTCAGCCTCCCAAATGCTGGGATTACAAGCGCGCGCCACCAGCCTGACTTTATTTTTATGAAGATCATTCTACTGGGTCACAAGCGCACGGTTGGGATGGGAGTGGGAATGCTGATCCCATGTGCGGATGATCACCAGAGGCAGGTGAGAGAGGCTGGCGGCGTTAACAAGGGCGGCAGGCAGCCAGGCTTGGTGGCGCACGCTTGTAATCCCAGCATTTGGGAGGCTGAGACAGGAGGATCTCAAGGCCAGCCTCAGCTACCTAGTGAGGCACTCCGCAACTTATTGAGACCCTGTTTCAAAAAATAAAGAATAAAAAATAGGGCTGGGGGTGTAGCTCGGAGGTAGAATGCCACTGAGTTCAATCCCCAGTACCGCAAAAAAAAAAAAAAAAAAAAAAAACAAGGTCGGCAGGGGTAGGGTGGAGAGGGGCGGTCTCCTTGGGGATTTCATCATGGGAGAGTCAAACATGCAGATTTGCTGGAAGAGGTGACAGGAAGGGAGCGTTGGGATGCAGGTGGGCGTGCTGGGAAGAGCCCCGAGTGTAGCTCTGAGGCTTTCTCGCCTGCCAGGGAGCCCTGCTTCGCAATAATCCCTAGAGCTAGTGCGAGTTAGGAGCTGAGAGAGCCTCCTCTCTCTGGAGGCCATGGCTGAGAGCATCTCCCCGGGTTCAGTGAACACAGGGCAACCAAGCTCACCTCTGCCCCAAGCAGCCATGAGTGAGTGGCTGAGCAGGAATAATTAACGAGTACCTGAAGGTTTTCTGACAGTGGCTGCATTTTAGTGGTTGTGTAAAAACTCCTTCTCTGCACTCAGCCCCTCACAGATAGTGGAGTGTCACCACTGTGCTAATCATTACCAAGCCGTACTTAGCGAAATCGGAAGCACAGACATTACAGAGTGGGAATGGCTGCAACGAAGACACCCTGTTTATTTATTTATTTGTTTATTTATTCATTTATTTTTTGCGGTACTGGGGATTGAACTCAGGGGCATTCTACCTACCCCTGAGCTACAACCCCAGCCCTATGTTTTATTCTTTTGTTTTGAAACAGGGTCTCACTAAGTTGCAGAGTGCCTCACGAGGTAGCTGAGGCTGGCCAGGAACCGATCCTCCGGTCTCAGCCTCCCGAATGCTGGGATTACAAGCGCGTGCCACCACACCTGGCTGCCCTATTTATTTATTTGGTTGTAGGCGAGCCTCTGTCTTTCGCCCAGTGAGAAGCCCATGGCCTGCCAGTTGAGAGCAGAGCTAACGTCCTGTGTCAGTTATTTATTGCTGTAATAATGCTGCGTAACAAACACGCAGGAGCGCCAGGGGAATGCAACGGTAAACGTTTGTTGCGCCTGTGCCCGGGGTGTGGGTTGGGATGTCGGGCTCTGCTCTGCTGATCTTGGCTGGGTTCCTTCTCCTCACTGCATGTGCCAGGCTTAGAGCTGCCCTGCATGTGCTTCGCTTCAAAAAGAATTTTATGTTCGGTTGCGCGGGTTGCCGTTGACAGCCTCCAGCTGCTAGTACCTTCAGGCTCTCCCTGGCTTCCAAGCCAAGATTAGATATTTGGAGAGTGGCCCTCACTTACTGACTGAATGCAGTGGGGACCAGAGCGTGGCCACATCTGCCCCAGGCTGGGCTCCGATCAAGGGGAGACTGGGCTCCAGCCCGCCCATTCGGGGTTGGTAGAGACTTGGACAAATACAGAACATGACCTTAGGTTCCTGCTCAATCCATTTTATAACCGCTGTTAATCTGCTTTGAGGATGGAAGCCTTCCTCTGCCTGATTCTGCTTCTTTCTTCTTTTATAGATGTAGCCCTCAATATACATCTTGCACTCCTAACTCCATGGATGCGGCTGATTCCTAGAGGGTGCAGCTGATGCTCAAGGGTTGCTGGGCTGGTGACCATCCAGTCCTGGACAGCCTTGGCTAGGATGATGGGGTCAGCTGGCTGTGCTCCACCTGCCTTTCCCGAACCACCTGGTCAGTCCACGTGTGTTCTCATAATGACCCAAGAGATCCAGAGAGCAGCCCTCTTGAGACCTGGGCTCGGGACTGTTGCACTATGTTGTGTGTGTGTGTGTGTGTGAGTGTGTGTGTGTGTGGTACTGGGGATTGAACTCAGGGGCATTCTACCTCCAAGCTACACCCCCAGTCCTATTTTTTATTCTTTTATTTTGAAACAAGGTCTCACTAAGTTGCGGAGGGCCTCACTAAGTAGCTGAGGCTGGCCTCGAACCCAGATCCCAAGCACTGGGATTACAAGCGTGCACCACCACGCCCGGCTGTGCCTTCTGTTTTAATCAGCTTTTCAATACTGAGACGAAAACATCTGACTAGAGCGACTTGGAGGGAGAAAGGTTTATTTGGCTCTGGTTTCACAGGTGCAGTCCATGGTTAGCGGTCTCTAAGGTAGGAAGATCATGGCGGCAAAATGTGGTGGGGGAAGACTATTCAGTACAGAACAGCTTCCTCTGCCTGGAAGGGGCGGGGGAAAGAGAGAGAGAGAGAGAGAGAGAGAGAGAGAGAGAGAGAGAGAGGCGGGGGGGAGAAGAGGTTGCCATCTAGGAGTCCAAATGATTAATCCACCCATGAGGTTAGAAACCTCACAGTTCAGTTCTTTCACCTCTGAATATTGGTGCATCACCAACACACAAGCTCTTCTGGGGACAGCCCAAATCGAAACCATAACATCTTCTTCATTCTGTCTACTGAAAAGAGTCACACAGGGAAGGAAGCACTCTAAGGTCATGCAACAAAGCAAGGGTCCGGGGAGAAAGGGGTTACCGGGGCCATTAGTACTCACTGGCATTGGATAAAATGGCCCATGGAGGTATGCCGGCCTCTGAGACTTTGCTCCTGCATTTTCTCTCCCCACAGATCTTTTCTCCGTACACCTACCTCCGCTGGCTGTCCAAAACTCTCTTCTCCTGTGAAGTCTTTCCTGTCCATACTCGCCAATTCTCCTATGGCCTCCAGATCCTCTCTGTCAGAACTGAAAGTCTTTGACATGCTGTTTGTATGATGTGGGTGTAGAATGCCCCCTATCCCTCATAGCAACAAGGTAGCAATGTTGGAGGTGGGACTTGGTTGCTAAGGAAGGGTCCCTGGGGTTGTGGCTGCCTCTGCTTCTGGTCTCCATGATGTGAGAGCAGAGCCTTGCTCCCTCCCTCTCTCTGCTTCCCACTGCCATGCTCGGAGCTCCAGAGACCCAGCCTGACATGGACTGAACCTCTGAAATCTCCACAAACTGTGAGCAAATACATCTCCTTCCTCTAAGTCGTGTGGTCAGTGGCTTTGGATGATATCGGTGAGAATGTTAATTGAAAACTGTTCAAATGCAGATTCCAAGGCCAGCGTGCGGGCTCCAGGAGGAGTATTAGACAAGTGTTTGTAGAATGCAGAAGAGAATAAATGATCAAAACACAATGCAAAACCTAAATGAGAGTCGTCCCTGGCTAGAACTGGAGATGATGTTTGTACTTGTTTTATAGACTTGCTAAAGAGAATTAAAGAAGACATTCCCACTTAAACACTTGATGTATCTCTAGTTCTGTATGAATGATCATAGGCCTAAAGGTAAAAAGCAACACAGTAAATCACTAGAAGAAAAAGAGGAGAATTTCTTGATGACCTTTTGGGTAGGTGGAGATTTCTTAGCAAGGGTTAGGAACTCTCAATCATAAAACAAACAAACAAACAAACTGGGACTCACTCAAAATAAAAACACCTGCTTCTGCTAAATATATCTTTAAGAAAATAAATAGGCAAGCCACAGACTGGGAAAAAAATTACAAAATATATATCTGACAAAGGACTTGCACCCAGAACATATAAAGAGTTCTTACAACTGGGTAATAAAAAGATAGGAAAAAAAAAAAACAATAAAAAAGACTCGAACAGATACTTCATGCAAATAGCCAATAAACAACACTTAAAAAGGGTTCAATGTCATTAGATAAACACCAATTAAAAGTGCAATGAGGTTCGGCTACATACCCACTGGAGTGGTTAAAATTAAAACCGCAGGCCCAGAGAACGTGGGCATGATGAGGAGGAGTGGGAACAGAAAATGGCACACTTGCATTGGAAAACAATTGGGCAATTCCTCAGGAAGTTAAACATAAGACCCAGCAACTTAATTTCTGGGTATTTATCCAAGAAAAATGAAAGAAAATGTCCATAAAAAGCCTTGCACACAAATGTTCACAGCAACTCTCCTTAGAACAAATCCCAAACTGGAAATAGACTACAGGAAAATAGTTCAACTACAGGAAAATTATTTAAAAGACTGTGGTCTATTTAGGCAATGAAATGTTACTCAGCAAAAAAAAAAAAAAAAAAAATGAACTACTGATTTATCCAGCAACTAGATGGGTCTCAAAAATGTTTTGTTGGGTGAAAGAAATGTGCCCCCCAAAGGGAAGTTTGCATGATCCTATTTGTTTGAAAACCTATGAGGTGCAAACCAGGCTAGCGATTGCATTGGGGAGCAGGAAAGATTCCACTGGGGAGGGAACATCTGGAGGGATTAACAGTGGCCTGACCCGACATACCTGAGTCCAGACAAATTTGAGGACTTCATTGTGCACAAAGCAGAACTCAATAAAAAAAAGATATTGTTACTAATATTGTCATTGCTTTTGTGCATGAGGCAGCATGGTCTTACCTCATAATCATTGGACTATAAGTGCCACAAAGGCAAGAACCTGCCCCCTTTGCTCCTTCTTAACTCTATCATGCTTAGCACAGTGCCTGGTACACAACAGGTACTCGATAAACACCTGTGATATAATAGGTGCTCAGTAAAAGCCTGTAACATGATAGGTGCTCAACAAACACCTGTAATATAATAGGTGCTCAATAAACACCTGTAATATAATAGGTAAACGCCTGAAATATAATGGGTGCTCGGCAAATGCCTGTAATGTAATAGGTACTCAGTAAATGCCTGTAATATAATAGGTGATCAGTAAACACCTGTAATATAATAGGTGCTCAGTAAATGCCTGACACATAATAGTTACTCAATAGATGTCATGTATAAAGTAGACCTAAGAAGAAATATGAGCTATTATTATTATTGTCATTATTGTTTTTGTGTACCAGGTAGCATGGTCTTACCTTGTAGTCACTGGATTGTAATGGCCACAAACCTGCCCCCTTTCTTGCTCTTTCTTAGCTCCGTGAGGCTTAGAACTGTGTCTGGCACTTAATAGGATCTCAAGAAACATTTGTTGAATGAATTCATAAATGACAGAATGACTATTTGAAGAAGGAGAGACAAGAGGGGAAGCAATTTCCGTAGCCGGGAGAGACACAGCCCCGATATTTACAGCCTAGAGCATCCCAGTTCTGGTTGGCTGGACAGGTAGGTGCTTGGTTAACACTCCTATCTGTGTATTTACAAGACAGCCCGGAGGCTGCTTAGGAATTAATTCAGTATCTCTGGGAAATCATTTGCCTTTAGAAAAGACGGTATAAATATTCCCCACCCGGCTGAACAGAATGGCCCCGCCAGGCTCCTGAAAACAGCCGTAAGGACACCCTTTTACTTAGGAGCATGCAAGTGGGGGCTGGAGACGGGCCCGGGAAGGAAGGGAGGGAGGGAGGAAGGAGGAAGGAAGGAAGGAAGGAAGGAAGGAAGGAAGGAAGGAAGGGAGGGAAAGAAAGAGAAAGGAAGGAAGGAAGGAAGGGAAAGAAAGGGAGGAAGGAGGAAGGGAGGGAAAGAAAGAGAAAGGAAGGAAGGAAGGAAGGAGGGAAGGAGGGAAGGAGGGAGGGAGGGAGGGAAGGAGGGAAGGAAGGAAGGAGGGAGGGAGGGAAGGAGGGAAGAAAGGAAGGAAGGAAGGAAGGAAGGAAGGAAGGAAGGAAGGAAGGAAGGAAGGAAATCCACCCGACGGAGGCTGGCCGCGGGGCTCGGCAGGTTCACACGCGCCCTCTGCACTGCCTACATCTCACAGATGACAAAACAGAGGCCGGGGACTGTCCCTGGTGAGGCATTCCTGGATCACTGAGACCCAGCCTGCCCGGCAGCTGCGGGTGTGGACCGGGCTGGCTCGGGCGCCCTGAAATTCAGCCCCGTCCTCTGTGAAGAGGCAGCGCGCATCCTCAAGGCGGGGCCGGGACACAGCTTGGAAGGGCCGCTCCCCAAGAGGCTAGGGTGGCCACTGTTTACTGGTCCCTCCCAGACCGGAAGGGGTGGGCTCAGAGGAATCCCAGGAAGGCAGGATGAGGGACGGGCGTGTCGCCTGCACAGGGAACGGGCGCCCATGGCCCCACTGAACCTTCTGGGTCGCTGCTGCCTTGGTAATGGGCCGGGAGCTCAGATGTCCGCTTCACGATCGCTCTGGTCCCCGCTGCCTTCCTCCCTCTCCTAGATCTCTGGCTTCTGAGTTGGTTGCCCTGATTCTCTTACTGTCCCCTGAGTGTCTTATTTTTTTTTCCAGCAACCAGAGCTGTCCTCACACATCCCAGAGGAGGTCACGTCCGAGCGTGGCTGTAAGCTATGCAGTGGCACTAAAGTGGCCACCTCATCCTGGCTTCCCAGAGTCCTGTCTTCCAGGAGGCCCCTCAGTCCCAGGCAAAGGGGGGTGGTTGGTCACCCTAAATGGCTCCCACCATCCTCAGAGTCACAGCCACTGTCTGTGCCATGTCTTCGAGGCCCCACATGATCTGACCCCCTTCGCCTCTCCCACCGCAGCTGCTGTTCTAACGCTCCTACCTCAGAGCCTTTGCACTGGCTGCTTCCTCTGCCTGGAACACTCTTCCCAAGGTATAGGCATGGCCGGTTCCCTCGCTCCCTACAGATCTTTACTTAAATGTGTCTTTCTCAGCCAGGCATGGCAGCGCACACTTGTCATCTTAGTACTAGGGAGGCTGAGACAGGAGGATGGCAAGTGTGCAGCCAGCCTCAGTTACTTAGTGAGGCCCTCTGCAACTTGGTGAGATCTGATTTCAAAATAAAGAATAAAAATAGGGCTGGGGGTGTAGCTCGGAGGTAGAATGACCCTGGATTCAATCCTCAGTACCGCAAAAAAAAAAAAAAAAAAAAAAAAAAAAACTTTCTCAGGGAGACATGCCCCCTCCCACTCTACCCAGCACCTCCCAGCCTCCTCTCCAGATTCATTTTTTTTCTCCTCTGGACTTTTCATTATCCAACACCTTGAATAGTTCACTTCCTTCTCATGCTTACTATTTGTCCAGAACCCCCAACTAGAACAAAAATTCCGCGAGGGCGGGGACAGCCATCAATTGCATCGTTGCTTCATCTCAGGGCTGGAGAGCGCCCGGCACTTAGTAGGTGGTTTATGAATGCACTTCCTTGGCATCAACCATGGTCTGAGGCCTGGGGGTCACAGCTGGGCAGGAAGGGCACTGAGCAAGCAGAGCTGCCAGAGGGTGGCGCGGGTGTGCAGAAGGCTGCCCGCCTGCGGGTCAGGGCGCGCAGAGACAGGCCTGGAGGCGGAGGGCAGTTAGCAAAGAGAAGCGCAGCCGATGCTGGCGTGAACTGAGGCCGGAACCACGGCTGGGGCTTTGATTTGTTGTGTGGGTGCTCAGACAATACTTGTCGTATGAATGAGTGGGTGGGTGGGTGGGTGGGTGCATATGTGGATGGATGGATGGATGTGTGGATGGATGGATGGATGGATGGGTG
>PVLC010031464.1:0-18777 GCA_004027655.1 Graphiurus murinus
CATCAAAGTCAATCACTAAACTGACCAGGAGATAGGGGGAGGATGGGTGGGAATTGGGGAAGGGTTAATGAGAAATATGTGCATGGATGTCTTTACCTGTACTAGCTTGTACCCAACAAAAATGTGTGATTAACCCTGTTGTACCCAAGAAATGTATAAAAATCCATGCTAAAAAAAATTAAAAAATAAAAAATAAAGTTCAAAAAAAAAAAAAAAGTAAATGGGGGAGAAAAGCAGCCCCCCAGGCTTGTTCACCCAGAGCTGTTTGACCTTCTGCAGGTTCCAAAGGAGGTACCCAGTTGAATATCATGCCTGATATAGCAAATGAGGACTCAGCAGAGCTTGATACTCTAAGAGTTTGGCTTTCCCCTGATGATCTAACCACAGAGAGACAAGGGGCCCTACAGAATGGGTGAGACTTCTCCTGGCTGGGACCTTCCTTAGATTTCTTATTTCATTCATTCATTAGACATTTCTTATCCAGTTTGTTTTAGTCAGCAGTCTCACCACTGTGATCCCCAAATAATGAGAAACAAAACACAGAGTAAGAAAAATGTACCTGCTCATGGTTCTAGAGATTTCAGGCCACTGGCTTCCTGCTTGGGAGCTGGGGCTGCAAGTCCTCAGGGCATCATGGCAGGAGCACAGAGAAGGAGAGAGCTGGGCCAGCTCATGGTGGCAGGGGAGAAAGAAGCAGCAGCAATCCTGGAGAACCACTGTCCCTGGCCAAGACCCCAGGACCCCTCCCCAGCAGCCGAGTCCCACCTTCTACCTGGCTGCCCCCAATTCTACCTCTTGAGGTCTGGGGATGGTTCTGAATCCAAGTCATAACACAGGTACTGAAGCAGGAGCTGGAGGGAAGATGAATAACACACCATCGCTGTCCTCCAAGGAGCTCTCAGCCCTGACACGCACCCTATATGCACACATCCGGGGTGCCCCTCCAGAGACGATCACCTCACACAGAGTAATGCAAAAGCAAGAAGGAGATTTATTGCTAACTCGAGTTAGGCGCATCCAGCGCAGTGGAATCATGGCATAGACCCCGACTCTGGCTTCATTCAGCCTTTTAGAGGGGGTTTACATAGGCAGGGAAACTTTTCGTGGGAGGGGGAAAGGTAACAAAGAAAAGGCACAGGGATTGGTGGAGCCCTGTTGCCAGGGGTAGGATGAGCTATGGGGCTGATGAGGATTGGCTTATTCCATAGAGCAGGCTCATGATGAACTGGCCAGCCTGAGGAAT
This sequence comes from Graphiurus murinus, assembly GCA_004027655.1. Taxonomy (NCBI): domain Eukaryota; kingdom Metazoa; phylum Chordata; class Mammalia; order Rodentia; family Gliridae; genus Graphiurus; species Graphiurus murinus. Next base: position 1,244 of record PVLC010031464.1, read on the forward strand.
TTTCTCTGATTGGCCACCCTAGAGCAAGACTGGGAGGGGCTGTCCTGTTTTGGGAAGGGAGGGGGCTGTTCCGCTTCCGGGAAACTGAAACCTAGGCCTATTATCCTAATTTAGGCCTGTTGTGTTCTCACCCGATTTCCCGGACTGTTACATCAACGCCTTACAATAATCTGAATGAACAGCATATCTCACCCATGCTGCAAGTTTAACTTCCTGATAGGGAAAAACACAGGGGCCAAGACTTTACTATTTACAGGGTCTACAGCTTCTAATGCCCACTTTCCCTTTTCTCCTACACCCCTTTATCATCTTCCCCTCAAATTGTGACCAAGGAATTTGGGGAAATGGTAGGCTAGGGGCTGCTCTGCTCCTGGGTGGGACACAGTGGCAGATCCCATGGACTGCCTGCCTATCACCCAGCAGCCTCTAGCTGTGCTTGACCTTGCAGTGTGGGTTCCTCCCCTTGAAAATCCACAATAACATTTCAACAGAGTTATTTGTTTCTTTTTTGTTTCCTTTTGCTGTGAAAAGAAGGAAAGGATGATACTCCAGGTAGTGGAAAGATTTTCCTCACATGGCCAGCAGGTGGCAGTGTCTGAGTGTTATCCTGCCAACACCCAGACGCTGATTCGCTGGTCTTTTTCCATCTTACCATGACCTCCTCCAGGCCAGTGCTGATCCACAAACAACTAGATCCTGTCATAGGAGAAGCACTGATTCTACAAAGGGTTTGGAGGAGAAGTTCCCAGCAGGTAATAGAGGGGAATCCAACTCAGGACCAGTGGGATCCTTGGCTTACATGGCAGAAAAAAATTTTCAGCACAAGACAGTCAGAGACATAAGCAGAGATTTATTTAGGAAAGCAAGAAATATACATTGAAGGGAAAATGCAGACCATCTCCTAAGTGAGAGCAGGGAGATATTTGGAGGTGCAGGTGCATGGCTCTTTTTTAATAGGAGTCTTTTGTGAGGGAGAGATGGGCAGGATGGCACCAGTCCTGTAGTCACAAGATGGTTTAGGTTGTTTGGTCATCTTCAGGATTTTGATGGGACCTTCTTTGTCTTCTCAGTAGGAATCTCTCTTGTTTAAATTATTCAAGGACAGCTAATAGTGCCCAAAGAGATTATTCTTTTGTTTAAATCATTCACAGGTGGGCTGGCTAGAGTTCCCAAGAAGATTGCTCTTTTGTGTGACCTCTGTCCTCTAAAATACAAGTGGGGTCTCTCATGCTTAACTATTCCTACAATGGATAATTAACAGATCAGGGTATTTTGTGAGTAAATTTTCAGTATGGTATCTGGTCGCCTTTCCAGATCTTTTGTGTGGTTTCTGTTGTCTGATCAAGAGACAGCTCTTTGAGGATAGTCAACAGTACTCAGGGTAATTAGTAAAGACTTGAAAATTCCTCATATTTGGGACTAATGGCTTAGATGAGGAGTAAGGGTATTGGGGAATTTTGCCACAGGCTTCCATATTAAAGTTACATCTTCCTTGATCTGCTTTCTATTTCTTTTACCCTACCTCAGTCCCAAGGTGAGCCTACAGCTAAGAAATGGGTCAAGTAGCCACCTATCTCAGTCGATATTCTCACTGCTATAATCCAAGAACAACTGACCACACACCTTAGAGGAAGGAAGGTATATTGCTCACAGTATTTTGATGATTCTGGGTTCAGCCCATGCCAGGCCAGGTCTGCAGTGCTCAGGGCATGGCTATGGGAAGTGGAGAGGGAGAGTGTGCAAACCTCTGCTCTCATGTCATGGAAACTGGAAGCAGAGAGAGAAGGCAGGGAGAGGAGAGAACCACATGTAGTCCCCAAGGCCACATCCCCAGGGATCACTCCCTGGTATCCAAGTCATGCTTCCAACATTGCTACCTTATTTCCATGAGGATGAGGAGCACATTCTAAATCCAAACCATCATACTACCAACTTTATATACCTCAGAATAAAAAATGGCAAGATCCTTTGAAAAATCAGTCCTCTAGGCTGCATGATGCCTATGTATAAAAGCACTCAAGGGCTGGGCGTGGTGGCGCACGCTTGTAATCCCAGCATTTGGGAGGCTGAGACCGGAGGATCTGGGTTCGAGGCCAGCCTCAGCTACCTAGTGAGGCACTCCACAACTTAGTGAGACCCGATTTCAAAATAAAGAATAAAAAAATAGGGCTGAGGGTATAGCTCAAAGGTAGAATGCCCCTGAGTTCAATCCCCAGTACTGCAAAAAAAAAAAAAAAAAAAAAAAATAGGATGTGTTTTTTAATTCTGTAGGGGAATATAGTTTTGTTTGGCTTATGTTTACCATTGATTAGGGCCCAGACTGCATGAAGTTACATGGTAATTTTTGTCTGCTAGAAATGCAAATGGTTTCTTCTTGTGAAACGATTTTATTGCCCTATAGCCCATTAACCAATGTGATCTCTAAATTAGCAAACATTTCAGCATGCTGTTCCCGATGGTCTATCTAAATCATTGTTGTTCAAATTGTCCTTTGAAACAGCTTTACTATCCTTTGGTTCTCTCTTTTATGAAGAAAACAAATGTCCCTATATGCTTATATGGGAATCATGCTTTCACTTCCTGAAAATTATACTTTGATGGTGCAACCAGCAGACTGGGAGGGATTCTGAAAACTGCTGGGTAGAACCAGGTTATACTTTATTGTGCTGAAACCGATACTCATTCTTAGCTATGAAGATCTTGGCCTCAGGTCACATGGCATTGGGATGAGCTCAGTTGTTGAGACACCCATGTCATAAGGAAGGATGAGACCCTGTTAGTGAAAACAAAGGAAGAAGGATGAGAGTGAATAAGGAAGATTAAACCTTTCATTAAAGTTGGGAAAATAGAAAAGAGTATTCCTGAATCAAGAGGGGAATAACCTCAGCACAACAAGAAGAGACAAACTGGTGGATGCCCCTGGTCCAAAATGCTTGGACTAGAGGCCAGTACACATGTCTTAGTAGTATCCAGAACTTTGCTGATTATGAATAATAACATCACCAATAAAGTAAATAATTAACTACCATGTTTTTATTCTCCAATAGTGCTAGCAACCATACATATATATGTGTGTAAACATACACACAGCTGGACATGGTGGCACATGCTTGTAATCCCAGCATTTGGGAGGCTGAGACCAGAGGATCTGGGTTCACGGCCAACCTCAGCTACCTAGTGAGGCCCTCCACAACTTAGTGAGACCCTGTTTCAAAATAAAGAATAAAAAATAGGGCTGGGGGTATAGCTCAGAGGTAGAATGCCCCTGAGTTCAATCCCCAGTACTGCAAAAACAAAAACAAAAACAAAAAACAAAACAAAAAAACCCATACACACAGACATATAGATATATATTATATTACCTTTATATATCAGGTCATACATAAAGATCAGATATGTAAAGATATCTCCATGTCTATCTATATACACGTCTATATATCTGATCTTTACCCCAGCCCTATTATTGGCAGGCAATATGATAAGAGAAAAACTCAAAGAAGCTAAGTCACTCACCTGGGTTGCTTTTGCACACGTGGAATTGCTACAGAAAAGAATTAAACCTAAGTTTTTCTAATTCCACAGTCTGTGTGGCTCCTCTCTCCCCTCTTCCTTCCCTCTTCCTCCTTCCTTCCCTCCATTTTTCCTTCCCTTCTTCTCTTCCCATCTGTCATCCATCTATCTATCTATCTATCTATCTATCTATCTATCTATCTATCTATCTATCTATCTATCATCTATCTATCATCTATCTACTATCTATCTATCTATCTATCTATCTATCTATCTATCTATCTATCTATCGAGTACACACACGCGTGTGTGTGTGTGTGTGTGTGTGTGTGTGTGTGTGTGTGTGTGTTACCAGGGATTGAACCCGGGGTTGCTCTATCACCAAGCTGCACCCCAGGCCCCACCCCCTTTATTGTGGTACTGGGGATTGAATCCAGGGACATTCCACCTCTGAGCTATACCCCCAGACCTTTTTATTTTTTATTTATTTATTTTTGTGGCACTGGGGATTGAACCCAGGGGCATTCTACCTCCGAGCTATATAACCCCAGCCCTATTTTTTATTCTTTTTTTTTTTTTGCAGTACTGGGGATTGAACTCAGGGGCATTCTACCTCTGAGCTATATAACCCCAGCCCTATTTTTTATTCTTTATTTTGAAACAGGGTCTCACTAAGTTGCGGAGTGCCTCACTAGGTAGCTGAGGCTGCCCGCGAACCCGGATCCTCCTGTCTCAGCCTCCCAAGTACTGGGATTACAAATGTGTACTACTACGCCTGGCCTCCTATCTTCACCATCTAATGAGTATCTGCCACGTGCCTGGCACCGTGTTAGGCTCCTGAGATACAGCCATAAGTAAATCCTTGCTTTCAGGGAGTTTACATTCCAGCAGAAAGGACACAGGAAAAGAAACTCAGGTGGGAGAACTGGTCACTGGTCGCTCCACAGAAGTCTTGGCAGCTCCCTAGTCCCAGAGCCCTGGGGCCACCCTGCCGGCCTTGGAAGTAAAGACCCACGAACAACTGAGTACTTCAGAGGGAGACTGCAGAGGTCGATCACACACTCTGTGAGTTAAAATTCACACAAAGGTATCAGCATATACTCGCTTCGTGTGTGTGTGTGTGTGTGTGTGTGTGTGTGTGTGTGTATGTGAGTAGCATGATAGTAATTAAAACAGATGCCAAACCTGAATAATTAGCCCACCCTATGGTTGCTGATTCACTTGTTTTGCAATTCATCATCAAAAAAGATAGTGCCAGGGCTAGGGGTACAGCTCAGTGATAGAGAGCTTGCCTAGCATTCGTGAGGCCCTGGGTTCCACCCCCAATATCACGTTTTAAGCCACCATGCATGATTATAATCCCAGTATTTGGGAGGCTGAGACAGAAGGATTACAGGTTTAAGACCAACCTCATCAACTTAGTGAAACCTTGTTTCAAAATAAAAAGTAAAATCAGGCTGGGAGTGTAGGTCAGAGGTAGAATTCCCCTGGGTTCAATCCCCAGTACGAAAAAATAAAATAAAATAAATAAACAAGATAAAGCAAGGAGGCCACTTCATCTCAAAACGAAACTAAAAACAACAGCAAACAACAACAACCAAAAACCTGAAAACAAAACGAACACACAAAAAAACACCACCAACAAAAATCCACAGACAAAAGCTGGGGGCAGTGGAACAAGGCCATAATCCCAGTACTTGGGAGGCTGAGACAGGAGGATCTCAAGTTTTAGGGCAGCACTTCAGAAGGGGACTGTAGAAGTCAATCATGCACTCTGACGGTGAGTTAAAAATCATACTAAGAAATCAGTGTACACTTCGTGCTCGTGCGTATGCGTGTAGCATGATAGTAATTAAAACAGATGCCAAACCTGAATAACTTAGGGAGATCCTGTTTCAAAATAAAAATAAAAAGGGCTGGGGTGTAGCTTGGAGGTAGAATGCCCCTGGGTGCAATCCCCAGATTTGCAAACAAAAAGAATAAGGAAATCCACAAAAAACCCCCCCAGCAAGAACAACATCAACAAAACCCCAAACAAGCAAGCCTGAATCAAAATAACTTTCCCCCCAAAACCTCCCCGCCCCAAACCCAACACCAACAATTTTGAGGCTCTGTCTTGGAAAGCATCAGCTTTTTTTTTTTCCTGTTTAGAGTATTGGGAGCTAGTTGGGTGTGGTAGCACACACCTATAATTCCAATACTTGGGAGGCTGAGACAGGAGGATCCCAGTTTCAAGGCCAGCTTTAGCAACTTAGCAAAACTCTCATCAACCTAGCAAGACTCTGTTTAAAAGAAAAATTTAAATAGGGCTTTGGGTGTAGCTTGAAGGTAGAATACCCCTAGGTATTACCCAGTCTTCCAGCCCTAGATGAAAGTCCAAATCAGCATGGCTGAACGAGATTACGAGGGCAGCCAGGGAGGATGTTCACTGCTTTTCTGGGTAGCCCACTTCAACCCCACAGTGGGGCCGGTCTCAGATGGTGCTGGGACCTGCCAGCAGTGGCACTTTGGTAGCATCAGGGTCCTGTGTGCAGGACCCAGCTTGGCCTCCCTATAGAAAGACATAGGAATATCACTGAGGAATCTTTTGTAGAGCTGCCTGACATCCTCTTGCCAGGAAATTAATATTGGTTGTGAACCATGGGGACATATTTTGAGTGTAGAAATATGAATTCTTAAATAGTGCTGTGTGGAGAATACTAGAATCTTACAGAAACAACACGCAGGGTTATTGATTGGGTCATTTAAAGTGCATCAACAGAGGGTGCCTATCAGAGGAGACACGGGAGCATCTGACCTAGCGGAAAGCATCCAGTAGGGAGAAGAGGTTAGATTCTTGGCATGCTTGTGTGAGCACAGCGTGGGGCATGAGCCACTGTAGTATGTATTTTATTTTTTTCCTGGGCGATGAGATGAGAAAGGGGTTGAAACTCCATGTTTGCTTCTAGTCCTGACCTACACCCCCTAGTACAGATGCTATTTGTTTTCTTGAGCCTAGCCCATGACTTTTTATTTTCAGTCAGTAGCATCAAATGGACATTATACAACTAAATTCGAAAAAAATCCAATGAGCCATGTCACAAGGGAATTTCCATAAATGTTCCACAATTGCGTCTCTGTCCCCTCACCTAAGGGCATAAAACCTCCAGGGGCTCTTCCCTTCTTGGGAAGTGTCGCTCAGAAAAGAGCTGATATTTTGGCTTAAATATAACTGTCTCAGGCTTTGTACCAGCAACACCAAAAGCAAACACATCAACATTTAAAGAATTAAGTCCAGCATTTGGGAGGCTGAGACCGGAGGACCCAGGTTCGCGGCCAGCCTCAGCTACCTAGTGAGGTACCCCGCAACTTAGTGAGACCTGGTTTCAAAATAAAGAATAAAAAATAGGGCTGGGGGTATAGCTCGGAGGTAGAATGCCCCTGGGTTCAATCCCCAGTACTGCAAAAAAAAAAAAAGAAGTCAGTCATCAAGATGTTTATTTACAAGCCGGGCGTGGTGGCACACGCTTGTAATCCCAGCATTCGGGAGGCTGAGACCAGAGGATCCGGGTTCGAGGCCAGCCTCAGCTACCTAGTGAGGCCCTCCGCAACTTAGTGAGACCCTGTTTCAAAATAAAGAATAAAAAATAGGGCTAGGGGTATAGCTCGGAGGTAGAATACTCTGGAGTTCAACACCCAGTACAGCAAAAAATAAATAAATAAAAAAAGATGTTTAGTTACACCATGCAAGATAGTCATCTCCATTGAATATTCAGAGAATTGAGGGATGATGTCATGTCAGCACAACCTTTATCGAATCTTTCATTAAATTTTATACTTTTATTGGTGCATTATAATGATTTATCACAGTGAGGTTCAAAGTATGAAAACACATGCACAGCATTAGTGAGCTTGCTTGGGAGTGACACCTTCACATGTGGACACAGCAGTATTTGAACTGTTTCCTTCCTCATCTTTCTTTTTCCCCTCCACTACCCCACCCCCTTCCACTATTCTACTGTTCTCGCTCCTCATTTATCTAAATTCCCCTTTCCATCATCTCCCACTCCAGATTTCCAGTCATCAAGAATGCAAACAAGGCGCATTCCTGTAATTCCAGTACTTAGGAGGCTGAAGCAGGAGGATCACAGATTTGAGGCCAGCTTCAGCAGCTTGATGAGACCCTGTGTGTTTCTAATACTGCAATTACTAAACCCAGATGTTTGGATTTATTTACTTCATATTGAAACAAATCAAAATAGTCAAAATAGTCTGAGAAAGATACAATCGGTAATCCTGGCTTCTTAGTTGATCAGCCAATAAACTAACTTGAATGCTAGACTCAATAAACATTCCTCTCTTGGAAAATTCCGTTTGAGATATATTTGGCCCTTTATCCTTTAAAAAAATCATTTTATCCCTGATTGAAATGTTCCTGTTTCTCCCAGAGAACATGGCTCACTCTACAGCCCATTGCTGCTAAAATCCCAGTTTGCTTTTTTTCCTTAGCAAAATAGAAGGAGCAGGGTAAATAACTTTATTTCCTGAGAAGAGAAGAAAAAGAGGACTTGCAGCTTATTGTGAGCATGGACAAGACAAAGAAAGGGCTTTCCTCCAGTGAGGAACTTCCCATGTCTCTAACTTGATCTTAGATCCCATCACATCTCCTCTTTTCATTGTTACTTCTGACAGTTCTGCCACAAAATAGCCTATGGCCTTTTATGTTTCCCAACACAATAAACAAAAGTAATAGGCTGGAGAATTTAAAAGGAAAAGAAAGAGTGATGACTGGATAGCAACATTCCTGAGGGCATACATCTTCTAATCGTGTATTTATGCACCCGTATTGGTTACCTATCGCCATGTAACACATTAATTCCAAAGTGTATCGCTGATGATATCAATCCTTCATTATGTCACGCAGTTTCTGAAGGGAAGGAGTGTGGGGATGGTTTAGCTGGCTGGTTCAGGCTCAGGGTCTCTAGATGTTGTAGTCAAGATGTTGGCTGGAACTGGAGCACATCATGCTAAGTGAAATCAGCTAGACTCAGAAAATCAAGGGCCACATGTATTCTCTTATATATGGAAGCTAGAGAGGACAATAGGAAAGAAAAGTGATCTTGTGAAAATTAGGAGGGGTTGGGGAAGAAAGAGGAGAGAGGAAGAGGAGGTGTGGGAAAGGGAGCAGACCAAATAATGATGTGCACATGAGAATCTGTAGCTATGAACCTCACTATATGTATAAGTACCAATAAAAATAAATTTAAAAATAGTAACTTAGCCAGGCATGGTGGTGCACGCTTGTAATCCCAGTACTTGGGAGACTGAGACTGGAGGATCCAGGTTCGCGGCCAGCCTCAGCTATTTAGTGAGGCCCTCTGCAACTTAGTGAGACCCTGCTTCAAAATAAAAAATACAAAATAGGACTAGGGGTGGAGCTCAGAGGTAGAATGCCCCTTTATGGGTGAGTAAAATTCATTGTGTTTATAGATCACATTTCCTTTATCCATTCATCTGTTGATGGACACCTGAGTTGGTTCCATAATTTGGCTATTGTGAATTGTGCTGTTATAAACATGGATATACATGTATCACTATAATATTCAACTTTAATTCTTTTGGAAAGATATCGAGGAGTGGGATAGCTGGGTCATATGCTGGATCCATTCCTTGTCTTTGAATGAATCTCCACACTGATCTTCAAAGTCCTTGTACTAATTTACAATCCCACCAACAGTGTATGATTTCCTTTTCCCCCACATACCCACTAGCATTTATTATTTGTAAGAAGGAGAAATACAAATGGCCAGTAAATATATGAAAAAATGTTCAGCATCATTAGCAATCAGGGAAATGCAAATCAAAACCACACTGAGATCCCATCTAACTCGAGTTAGAATAGCAATTATCAAAAATACAAACAAATTTTTTTCTTTATACGTAGGTGAATGAGCAGCATGCTGAACAGTTAGCTAGGAAAGGGAGCCTAGGTTTTAGTCCTGTTCTGCCACCAACATGCCTAGTAACCCTGGAAAGTCTGTCAAACCATTTGAGTGAGTCTGTGAAAAGAAGTTTTGAGCCAGGTGTGGTGGCACACACTTGTAATCCCAGTACTTGGGAGGCTGAGACAGGAGGAGTGCAGGTTTGCAGCCAGCCTCAGCTACTTAGTGAGGCCCTCTGCAACTTAGTGAGATCTTGTTTCAAAATAAAGAATAAAAGAATAGGGCTGGGGGTGTAGGTTGGAGGTAGGATACTCCTGGGTTCAATCCCCAGTACCGAGAAAAAAAGAAAAAAAAAGTGTTGGCCATTTTGTAGACCCGATGAAATCATTGATTCAGCAGGCTCATCAGAACATGCTAAAGCCTGTGGTCAGATTTTGGGGAGCAGGTTGTTTGTGTGCTTTCAATCCACTGCCCCCAGAGCTTGTTCACAACATTCAGACAACCACTAACTGACTTTCTCTGTCTATAGATTTACTTACTGCAGAATTTCATAGGACTGGGATCACATAATATTGTGACTGGCACCCAGTGTGGCTTCGACGGCTGTCCCTGTGTCAGTACTCGATTCCCTTTCTAGTATGCCACCATGCGGATAGACCACATTTTATTGATCCATCGGTTAACTGGCACATGGACTCTTTCCACTTTGGGCTGTTATTGATACTGTTGCTATGACGAACGTGCACTAATAGCATTGCTGTGAACACTCGTGTGCATACTTTCGTTTGCACATGTGTTTTCATCTTCCTTGGTCATATATCTTGGAGTAGACTTGCAGATCATGTGGTAACTCCACTTTTGCAATTCGTAGACTTGCCAAACTGTTCTCTGAAGCCACTGCGCTATCTTGCCTTCCCACCAGCAGCGGAAGAAAGTGTCACATTCTCTCGTCCAACAAGTTTGATCTGGCTAATGAGGCTTTTTAGCTAATTTTCAGTTTAAAGGAAACACTGACAGAGAGAAAAGTTAATGGATACCACAAGGAAGCTATCAGACAGGTCCAGAAAGTAGGGCCAACTGTAACTGGTCTGATCTCTTCAATGACTCTCAGCAAGCCAGTGTCCTGAAAAAGATGGTGATGGTGACATACATTTATTTATTTATTTATTTATTTATTTATTTATTTAGTACTGGCACATTCTGCCTCTGAGCTACACCCCAGCCCTTTCCCATTTTTTTTTTTTTTGGAAACAGGGTCTCACTAAGTTGCTAAGGGTCTCCATAAATTGTGGAGGCTGGTCTTGAACCAGCAATCCTCCTGTCTCAGCCTTCCAAGTACTGGGATTGCAGGTGTAAGCCACTGTGCCTGGCAGTGGTGACCATTTTAGGTTTAAAGGTACTAGCTAACTAATCTAATGCATAAACCTTAATTAGATTCTGGATAGAACAAAACTGTTCTAAGAGAGGTTTGGGGGCCAAGTGGAATATTTGAATATTCATGGAACATCAGAGGGTATGAGAGAATTCTAGTTTTCTTAGATATGATATTAGAACTGTGGTTAAATAGGAGAATGCTCTTATTTTAAAGAAATACGGCAATGTCCCTCCAATTCGACTGCTAATAAGTCCCCACTCTCTAGCTCTGTAACCCACTACCACGACTGGTGCCCAGTGCCTTTCAGGTTTCTGGTGCTGACACTTCAATACAGGCAGCTTGTCATGAACCAGAAGCAGCAGAGAAACTCATACAGACTAGCAATTCCAAGTGTTGCTACAATGGAAGTAGACCCAACATTTTTCACACTTTATGGCCCTCGCTTGGAAAATGAGCACTGTAATTGTGGTCTTGTTCCAGAAGGCTGCCAGCAGAAACAAACTTTTCCAACTTTGCCCCTACAGCAGTAAATGCAAAAGAAAATAGGAAGCCACTGGTCCACCAGTTAGCATCACTCATGTGGATCGCTGCTTCTGCCCAAGCGGAAGCATGTCAGCTCAGTGAAATTCTGAAACAACACACAACCCCAGGGTACTGAGCCCTCATCATTGTCCTAAAAGACAGGTTTTGGAAAGGTTGGTGGCAGATGTGCACCATCCCACTACATAGCGGACATTTCAAACACTAGCCCTGATGGTAGAGGGTGAGTTCTGGGGGAGTTTACAAAAGTATCTGGGTTATGTGGTAGCAATCCTAACACAATATTATTTTAAGCATGCCATTCTCTCCCTGATCCCCATCACAGGAGATGGGAAAGACCTGTCTTCCACCTGTACTGCTTTCATTGTTTTGAAATACAAATTGAGTCACTTTTTCTCTGTAGGATTGTTTTTAGGACAGTGGAGTAAATGGTAGAAATACAACATGTACCCCAGGAGAGACTGAAAATTCAATGCTGGTCCTGTTGTGGGTCAGCACGATAACTTTTGTGGGTCCGTGGCCTCTGTGGTGAAAAGAATTTCAACACATGCCAGTCAGGGACAAAGGCAGGAGTTTTATTTAGGAAAGTAACGGACTCGAGGGAGAAGACAGGCGAGGGGAGATCATCCAGGCCAAGAGAGTCTCTGCAGCCTTTTCAGTCCTTATATAGAATTCCCAAGAAGGGGTGGGCACAACGGAAGTCTGGACCTCCTCTTCCCCAGGTTTCAACAATGGATGGTGGCTGGGTGAGGTCTGACCTTGTTCTCATGGATCTCCAGAGTCTCAGGTGGGGCGAGGGGCCATGAGATTAAGGATATAGGCCTAATGAGGCTTTTGCCTGAGACCAGACACACCCTATAGGATGGAGTTAGAAATTATGAATTGTCCAGATTTTAAAACTATATTTTTCCCTTTCCTTTCCAATCTGTCTCCTTTCTGCCTAAATTTTTATTCCTTCTATTCTACCTCATCAGTACCAGATGAGTCTATGAAACCATTCCTCCTTCAAAGAGCACATCTCAAGTCTCTTGGAAACTCCTGATTTCCACTGTTCTGCCTTGTTATTCCTATAAACTGATAAAATGTCCTGGATAGTTGTGGGAGCAAAAAGATTTATATAAAAAGCAAAAAGACATGAGGAGCTAGATAGCTACTTTGGGCAATTAAAATTCAGCCAGTTCCTAAGTGCCTGTTGCCCCACCCAGAGGATAGTAAATTTGTAACTTCCTTAAAATCAAGTGCTTCAAGGTTTTCGACCCACGCCTTTGTTTCCCCCCATTTAGATAAGATGTAAATAACAAATGTCTCTCCAAAACCTGATTGATGCTGCGCCATCTGGGTTTTGGGAGGGTATTCAAGGTCAGCCCTCAATATTTATGTCACAAAGGTTGCTCAATAAAGTTGAACATTTGTTCCCCTTGCAAGGTGTGTGTGTCTGTCTGTCTTTTCTGTTTAAGCTTCCAGTGCGGACTGCAGAATGAGGAAACTGAGGCAGCAACTGGCCTGCTCCAAATGGAGGTCCCACCGAGACTGCAGGACCGTCAGAGACTGAGAAGCCACTCGAATGGGAGTGAATTGGGGAACTGGTAAGCGCGATACCAGTGATCCTTATGGGTAAGGTAACCCAGGATTAAGTGTTAAGGGGGCTGAGAAAAGGAAGGTAACCCAGGATTAAGCGTTAAGGGGACTGGGAAAATGAAGGTAACCCAGGATTAAGTGTTAAGGGGACTTCGAAAGGAAAGTTAACCCAGGATTTGACTGTTCTTTTAAAGCACCAGGACAGTGAGCTTAGAGCCGGTACTATAAGAAACCTTGTAAACCCGGTGGAAGAATATAGCCCTTGGTTTCCATAAGGAAGATCTCTTACCCCGAGAGATTGGAACCAAGTGAAGGAAGATTTAGAGGCAGCTCTAAGGAAACAGGGCTCTGCTAATTTTCCAATTTGGGGATTTTCCATATGGAGATTAGTAAATGATTGCCTAAAAGGCACTGATTAGGAAAATTTAAAGCAACTCTACAGGAGGTGCAAAAAGAGTTATCCCAAAAGTCAGAGCTGGAAAAGGAAGAGGATACTCCTTCCTCCCCTCACAAGGAGGAGGAAAAATTAAAAAGATTGCATATAATTCTAGAGGTGGTAATATAAAATAATTGAAACAGGAGAAAAAGGAGTATCATTCAATAAATTTAAAAAATTACGATTACAAGTAGAGACTGCTAACAAGTTCAGTAAAGGTGTCAAAAGGATAAAAAACAATTAAATGACAGTCTGCCCCTTCAGCACCACCCAGGCACAAAACAGGCTCCTCTGGTAAACAATTATGTTGTAAATGGAGATCTTGGGAGCCTAAGGAAGTAGAAAACCCCGTAGGAGTGCAGTTCAGGTCTGTGACTTTCCCTGTAATTGAGGATAGCAATCGGCAAAGGTAGTATGTTTTGATATCCACAAAAGAGATAAAAATGTTGAAGATGCAGTCCCTGCCTATGGGCCTCATTCTCCGTTTGTTCTTACCTTTATGCAACAGTATGATACTCAAAATTTAGCACCTATGGATTGGAAAATGTTGACAAGGGATATACTGTGGAGGAGATTATATACTTTGGAGGTCAAAATTTCAGGAACGAGCAATTAAAACAGCAAGGATAAATGCTCAAGCTGGACAACCCCAGAGAGGTGTAGACATGCTGACAGGAGAGGGACAATATGATAGTTTGCCAGGACGGGTTAATTATGGCCCTGGAGTGTATGCTCGGATGGTTGCTACAGCAAGGAGGGCTTAGTCCTATTTGCCTGGGTGAAGGTGCTGGGGAGCTGCTTACTGGAGTGGTTCAAAGACCCTCTGAGGGACTTGCCGACTTTGTGGCCAGACTATGGAGTTGGCTGAGGGACTCTTTCCTAGTATAGATGAGGCTATGCCTTTGATAGGGCAACTAGCCTATGAAAATGCTAATAAATGGTAAAAAGAGGCACTAAGACCTCATAGGGGTAAATCCCTTAATGAATATATTAAAATTTGCAAAGATGTGGACTCTAATACTATTATAGGCAGCATTATGGTGGCTGCTCTCGAGGAAGGCCTCGGTTTTTCCTAAAGATCAAAAAGATATTTTCTATGTAGTTAAGAGGGCTACTTTAAAAAACATTGCCCTGAGTTAAATAACCGGCCTTCCCCAGGAGTATGTCCAAAGTGTAAAAGAGGGAAACATTGGGCTAACATATGTAGATCAAAAAGTTACAACTAAAGGGGTGCCTATTGTCCATCAGGGAAATGGATTGAGGGGCCTGCCCCGATCAAACCGACCTACTGGGCCCTGACTCCATCCCACCAAGGGGTCAGATTTATCCCCCAGGGACACATTTATCAGTCAACCAACTATACAGAGCAACCACAGGAAGTGCAGGATTGGACCTCTGTGCCTCCTCCAGAGCAATTTTAACTTCTGCTATGGGACCCCAAGCCATTGGGACGGGGGTCTATGGCCCGCTACCCCCTAAAACCATAGGCTTAATCTTGGGGAGAGGCAATGTTACCCTAAAAAGGGGTACGAGTAATTCCCGGAGGAGTAGATTCTGATTTCACCACGGAAATCAAAATTGAGGGCAAAACTTTTCGAGGTATTTTAGACACTGGAGCAGCTGTTTCTGTAATTGCTCAAAGGTTTTGGCCCCGGGGGTGACCTATTACCACTTCAGATTCATCACTTACTGGAATAGGAGGAGTTAGTACCCCCCCCCCTCAAAGTTCAAAAATTTTAGCATGGGGAGATTCCTCTGGAAAACGAGGACTTGTTCGACCATTTGTAGTAGATGGCTTACCAGTATTTGTGGGGACATTCTAACAGCCATGGGGGCTGCTATCACCACTGATGTTCCCCTTCAAGTTATGAATAAACAAGGGTATGTCCCAGGAAAAGGACTGGGACCGAAATTGAGAGGGGACCCACAGCCCGTTCAGGTTCCTCAACCATTAGCTAGGGCTAATGCAGATAAAAGAAGGTTGGGATATTTTCCCTAGGGGTCATTGCAGTAAAAACCGTATGACAGGTATCAATGGGTCTGTCTCCCTCAAGGCATGGCCAATAGCCCTACCTTATGTCAAAATTAGATAGCGGAAGCTATCAAGCCGGTCAGAGAAAGGTTCCCATTTGTTAAAATTATTCATTATATGGGTGATATTTTATTAGCAGCTCAGACTGATAACCTAGCGTTATAAACTTTTGACTTTTTGAAAAAAAATTTTTTTAGAGTTACAAAACTTAATTATTTATATGTATTTGGGTCATATCCTACAGCAGGTGGGAGTCTATCCTCAAAGGTTAGAAATTCAAATTCACAGTTAAAAGCATTAAATGATTTTCAAAAGCTTATGGGGGACATAAATTGGATTAGGCCTTCGTTGCATTTGTCTACCCGATTTTATTCTTTCTGGGAATATCCTTAGGTCCTTTTTAAGACTGTCAAGTTGCAAAAGGCTCCTTCCTGTGTTTGTAATGAGCCTACTTGCGTAATATAGGGACTTAAAAGTTATGTAAAACGGGTGTAATAATATCTCCACCTGTGATTTTGGGTAGGACCTTTGTTTTAGGTAGCCATTTATTGACTTCTACTTTTTACCAAAAAAGTTTGTCTCAAGGGAAAAGCAGTTTCTAGCAGCCTTGTTCAAAAAATGTTAGATTATAGTCTCTTCAAAGGCAAGTATAAAAGTTATATGTATGCGGGTGACTTTAGTCATCTGTCACATTGTCTAAGGCATTCATTTACTTTTTAAGTTAAAAAAGAAAATTAAGATGAGGAAGTCACAGCTTTGTAGCTTTGAGCTTTTGTAGTAGTGACTATGATTGGAGAGCCGGAGGGAAGAAAATAGTAACTTAAGCCTCCTCCTTAAGAATTTTAACAGAGGCCAGGAGACTTGTTTGTTTGTTGTCAGTTCAAAGTGGCTGTAGTCATGTGGCTCTCCTCTGCTGGTAGAGTGCAGTAAAGATGCAAAAAAAAAAAGGGGTTTTCCCCAAGGCTTCTTTGCTAAGCTGCAAAACCAATTTTTTGTATCGTTTGTCTTTTATAAAGTGTATGAGTGTGTATGCGTGTATGTAGAGTTGTAGGGGCTAAAGAGGAGTACCCGGAAAACTGCAGATTGAGAATTCAAGGATATCCAAGTTGCTTCGTTTAACACACGGAAACCCTAAAAGTGCACAAATTACAACATATGGGTAATTCCGTTTTTATCCCTGAGGCCTCACCCCTTGGGTGCATATTAGTTGGAAATATCTTAAATGAGTGGACTACGGAGATTCAGTGCCTGGCAAGTTAAAAGATATGTGTTTGCTGTCTACTTTTGTGTATGTCTGTATTCATAAATGTATTGTCTGTCCATTGTCTACATGGTACCAAAATTAATTTAAAAGCGCTCATTAAATTTAAAATGGATCCAAATACCTTTTAGTTCACGTGACTTAAATCTTTAACAAATAAGTTTTCTATTTTGCTTTTTAAATAAGAGATATTATTAAAGGTTAACAGATATTTCTTTCAGGTTAAGTGATTAAGAGTACATGTCTGTCGTTATTTTATATTAAAGATTACAATGCTTATTTATTTTAGAATACCTTATTAAAATAATAAGTTAAAATACTGACTATTAAAATGGGTAAACTAAGTAAAAATAAGTAAGTTTATCTTTACAGGTAAATTCAATGCTAAACAACAATTACAATACATAAAGTATTCTTGGTTCAACTTCAACAAAACAAGATATATTTGAGTCTTATAAATGAATCACTAGGGGTTAAAGTTCTAATATATGCTACTTTAAGACTGAAAAATTCTTAACCTATTTCAACAAACAAGTATTAAAAACATCAAGTGTTTTTATCCTAGTGCTAAATAACAGGCTGAAATTTAACTTGTTTGTATTCCAACAGGTATTTTTGGTCCTTTGCCACCAAAAACTGTTAGTCTTCCTGGACCTTTGCCTGCTGGTAACCATCAGGCGGGTCAATTAACTAATTTAACTAATATGATTTTGTTTCCTTCCAAAGGTTTTAAAGCTGCTACCTGTTTACATAATAAATTTCATGTCAATGCTAATACTTTTCAGCATTATTGTAATATCTCTCCAAAAACAAGCCAGGTCCTTAGTGACATCCTACATACACCAGTAAAGGATTTACTAATGTTTGTGAATTTTTTGTTA
>PVLC010031465.1:0-18776 GCA_004027655.1 Graphiurus murinus
TGAAATTTAAGCCGGGCGTGGTGGCGCACGCTTGTAATCCCAGCATTTGGGAGGCTGAGACCGGAGGATCCAGGTTCGCGGCCAGTCTCAGCTACCTAGTGAGGCACTCCGCAACTTAGTGAGACCCGGTTTCGAAATAAAGAGTAAAAAATAGGGCTGGGGGTGTAGCTCAAAGGTAGAATGCCTCTGAGTTCAATCCCCAGTACCGCAAAAAAAAAAAATAATAAATAAATAAATAAATAAATAATGAAATAATGAAATTTAGCCGGATGCGGTGGCACATGCCTGTAATCTCAGTACTTGGGAGGCTGAGACAGGAGGATGGCAGGTTCAAAGACAGCCTCGGCAATTTAGTGAGGCCCTCTGCAACCTAGTAAGCCAGTTTCAAAATAAAAAACTAAAATAGGGCTGGGGAGCCGGGTGTGGTGGTGCACGCTTGTAATTCCAGCATTTGGGAGGCTGAGACCGGAGGATCCGGGTTCTCGGCCAGCCTCAGCTACCTAGTGAGGCACTCCGCAACTTAGTGAGATCCTGTTTCAAAATAAAGAATAAAAACTAGGGCTGGGGGTATAGCTCGAAGGTAGAATGCCCCTGAATTCAATCCCCAGTACCACAAATAAATAAATAAATAAATAAATTGGGCTGGGGGTGTTGCTCAGAGGTAGAATTGCCTAGGTTCAATCCCCAGGACCACAGAAAATAATTAAATAAAATAAATTATGAAATTTAAGCAATGGCTACAAAGAAAATAGATTACCTTGAGTAGGTGAAATGGTTATACCGCAAAAGTGACAGAGGACAAATAATACAAAGCCAACTGGATCCAGTTCTCAGATGCTTTCTTTCACTGGGCTCATATCTAGGCAACCAAAGCCATGTACCCATCACTGATGCAGCCCAACTCAGATGCGGGTGGGTGGGGAGTGGGCAGAGAGGCACCGCTGCTGGCGACGAGACAGGAATGGCAGACTGTAAGAACTTAGCCCTGGGTGATGGGCACAGGGGGGCTCGTAATACTATTTTATTTAGTTGCTACATGTTTGCAGTTTTCCAAAATAAGAATTTAGGGCAGCAAATGGCTAGCTAATCCACTTTGCCAAAGGCTCAGATTGTGTTCCTACCTTGGCCTGTTATCTTTGACATTCTGTTGCTAGATTAATAATGACTAGCCTTCTACCCTGATTGTCTTTGGAGTACAATGATGTTTAAAGATTTTTTTTTCCCCCTACTGGTGATTGAACCCAAGGGCATTTACTTCCAAGCTATACCCTCAGTCCTATTTTTTTTTTATTCTTTATTTTGAAACAGGGTCTCACTAAGTTGCGGAGGGCTTCACTAAGTAGCTGAGGCTGGCCTCGAACCCGGATCCTACGGTCTCAGCCTCTCAAGTACTGGGATTAGAAGCGTGTGCCACCAAGCCGGGCTATGATTAACATTTTTTTTTTTTTTTGAGGTACTGGGGATTGAACTCAGGGGCATTCTACCTCCGAGCTACACCCCCAGCCCTATTTTTTATTCTTTATTTTGAAACAGGGTCTCACTAAGTTGCAGAGTGCCTCACTAGGTAGCTGAGGCTGGCCGCGAACCCGGATCCTCCAGTCTCAGCCTCCCGAATGCTGGGATTACAAGCGTGCGCCACCACGCCTGGCTGCACCTGGTTTTTAAAGGCACATCCTACCGGGCGCAGTGCCGCTCCTTGAGGAGACCCCAGGTCGGCCCGGAGTGTGGGCGTCCCGAAGGGATGGGGAAGAGGGTGGACCGGAGGCCCCAGAGTGAAGGTCACGACAAAAGCCTTCCAACCAAAGGCGTTTTCAAATCCATCACTGTTCTTCCTGTTCTCCCCGTCCCGGAAACTTGACCACCTACCCCAAAAAGCCAACCGTGCCCCCGCAGGTTCCTTGGGAGACGCAGACTCCCATTTCAACCTCTCAACTAAGAAAGAGGCTCGGGAAAGCGCCGCCCGCCACGCCCAGACCCGCCCCGCACAGGTCGGGAGGGAATGGACTCCTCCCCGCCCCGCCCGGTGGAGCTGGAGGCCCCGCCCCTCTCTCGCCATTTCATTGGCTCTGATGACCGGCCCCCTGAGTTTCAGCTCCCGATTGGTCGACTCGGCCGCCGCTCGGGCTTCCTCCGGGGGTGCGCGGCGAGCGTGGCCACGCCCCTTACGTCCGGACGCTCGGTCGCTTCGGGAGGCGCCGTAGTCGCCGCCTAGAAGGAAGGAGGTCGGTTGGGCGCGGAGCTGCTATGGTGTTGAGTTCCCCGGTAGCGCCGACCGAGACCGGGCTGTCGCGGCCATGAAGGTGAGGGGCTGGTGGAGCCGGGCAGGCCCTCCTCGCCTCTCCCGTCCGGTCCGGAGCGCCTCCGAGACCTCCATCGAAGGTGGCCGCCGGCCGGCGTGCGGGGCCCTGGGCTGGGGAGCTGAGCCCGCGGACCCTCGGGATCTGATGTCGCGCGGCGCCTGCTGTCGGCGAGCCCGAGGACCGGGGAGGCCCGGCGCCCCTCCGCGCTCCCGCCGGCTGGGCCGCCGCCTGCGTCGGGCCCTGCGCGCTTCCCCGGGGCCCCGGGCAGGAGCGCTGTGCCCGTGCCCATGGCGTGCCCTCTGCCGCCCCGAGTCCTTGAACCTACCGGAATGTCGGGAACATCGCGGGACCCCGGGGGGAGGGAGAGCGGGGGCCAGGCCGACAGGTTCGGGGTGCCGCGGGGCGAGCATCCCACCCGCCAGGAGTTCTCGGGAGGCTCGGGACCGGTGACCTAGAGCGCGCAGAGTAGACGCGTCTGCCTCGCCGCTAGGTGCTAGGTACGCAGCAAGTAATTTGGCAGCTTTTTCCCAGGTGGGAGCTGAGAGCGTGGGAGTCTCCCTGCTGAGAAGTTGAAGAAAAGGGGGGAAGGAGGGGAGATGTTTTTTCTTTTTCTTTTTCTTTTTGGCCTACTTTTGGGAGCCGAGCCTCTCAACTTGATCGCTGAGAGTTCTGAAGAGGTTTCGGTACAGCAGTCAATTCAGGTATTGATTCATTTTGCCGAACTCCGACCCCGTGGGATGAGTCATAAGGTGGGGAGGCTCTCTTATTAGTCTCAATGAAGAGTGTTTGATAACTCTCAGCTTCGCAAAGCGTCAGAGATTTACTGGGGAAGACGGCCAAGGGAGGGTCGAGTGGCTAGAGAAATTCAGCGACTGTTTTTGTTGACTACGTGTTAGCCAGGAGGAAGGCAGGTGAATAATTAGTTCAAAATGCAATTCCACCCTTTAGGGAGGCGTTTGCCAACCAAAAGAGAAGAGACATTTGCAACTAGGCACGTTACAGGGCTGAATGATGTTAAGGCAAAAAATGCAATCCCTCGGGAGCAAGAAAAGATGCCTCTGGCTTCAGGAAGCAAAGGTTTTCCGAATAGGTAACTTGAACTGCATCTTAGAAGTATAAGGATATTGTAAAGGCTTATTTTTAACTTCCCGGTTTAGTTATAAAATATTTCAACTTAGAATATCTATTATAACTAGATGTGAGCTGGGTGCAGTGGCCCTCGCCTGTAATCAATCACAGGACTCGGGAGGATTAGACAGGAGGATTGCAGGTTTGAGGCCAGCTTCACAAATGACCCTGCCTTAAAATAAAAGAAACTGGGGTCCTGTTTATTTCAAAACAGGGCCTTACTAAGTTGCTGCAGCTGGCAAATGAGAACCTGTGGTCCTTTCTGTCTCTGTCTCCCAAGTATTGGGATTGCCAGTATGCACCGTCATGCCCAGCTAGCAGGAGTTTTTGTATATAATACCTCAAAGAATGTCAGTGTTTTGTTAATATTAAATTTGTGAGCTGGGCATGGTGACGCATGATTGTAATCCTAGTTCTTGGGAGGCTGAGACAGGAGGATCGCAGGTTCACAGCCTCAGCTACTTAGTGAGGTGCTCTGAAACTTAGTGAGACCCTGTTTCAAAATAATAAAACACAGGGCTGGGGGTGTAGCTTGGAGGTTGAATGCCCCTGAGTTCAATCCCCAGTACCACAAAAATAAGTTTGTGACCCATTAACGAACTAGATATGGAAGAATTAGGGATAGGTCCAGTATTGAAATTAAGTTCTTGTTTTTTGTAATATTGACGATTGAACCTAGGGACATTCTACCTCAGCTACACCCCCAGCCCTATTTTAATTTTGAAATTGGATCTTGCCAAATTGCTGAGGGTCTCACTAATTTGATGAGGTTTAGGTCCTGATCATAGGTCCTTGAACCTGCGATCTTCCTGTCTCAGCCTTCCAAGTACTGGGATTACTGTGCACCACCATGCCTTGCTTAAAAGTTTTTGAACTTAGGTGAAAGATACTAAGTTGGAATTTTCTTTTTTTTGTGGTACTGGGGATTGAACCCATGGGGTATTTTACTACCTCTGAGCTACATCTCCAGCCCTATTTTTAATTCTTTATTTTGAAACAGAGTCTCTCTAAGTTGTAGAGGGCCTCACTAAGTAGCTAAGGCTGGCCGCAAACCAGTGGTCCTCCTGTCTCAGCCTCCCAAGTACTAGGATTACCAGCGTGTGCTATCACACCTGGCGGTTCTAAGTTGAAATTTTAGAAACAAAGTTCAGTGGCAGTTGAAAATATAGAAATATTTTCTGAGCAAAATGCAAACCAGAATAGTCATCAGTCTGTGCAAGATGTTGGTTAGGAATCTAGCTTTCATTTTTGGTTTGGTGAAACTGGATCCTTTAACATTTAGGATTTGGGCTGTTTAATTGTTTGTCTTGGAGATACTAACAAGTGAATGTGTAAGCAAGTACTTCTTTTGAGTAGAATGAAAATTCCTTTAAAAAGTAGGGTGCAGAGCCGGGCGTGGTGGCGCACGCTTGTAATCCCAGCATTTGGGAGGCTGAGCCCAGAGGATCTGGGTTCACGGCCAGCCTCAGCTGCTTAGTGAGGCCCTCTGCAACTTAGTGAGACCCTGTTTCAAAATAAAGGATAAAAATTAGGACTGGGGGTGTAGCTTCGAGGTAGAATGCTCGAGATCAATCCCCAGTACCGTAAAACAAACAAACACAAATAAAAAAAGTAGTGTGTAGTGAACACCTGTAATTCCAGTACTTGGGAGGCTGAGACACAGAAGGATCACAAGTTCATAGAGGTCAGCCTCAGCAATTTAGAGAGACCTTGTTTCAAAATGAAAGATAAGAAGGACTGAGGGTGCAGGGCGTGGTGGCGCACGCTTGTAATCCCAGCATTCGGGAGGCTGAGACCGGAGGATCCGGGTTTGAGGCCAGCCTCAGCTACCTAGTGAGGCATTCCGCAACTTAGTGAGACCCTGTTTCAAAATAAAGAATAAAAAATAGGGCTGGGGGTGTTGCTCAGAGGTAGAATGCCCCTGAGTTCAATCCCCAGTACCGCACACACACAAAAAAAAGGACTGAGGGTGTGTCTGGGAGGTAGAGAATGTACCTGAGTTCAATCCATAGTATATATAAAAAACAAAAAATAGACTTGTAGTAGATGAGTTCTCTCGGGAACCTTTCATTAGAACAGAACCCTGTTCTGATCCTTATTACAATTATCTGCTAAAACCAGTATTCCTGGATATGAAACTTGTAGGTTCATCCTTAAAGTAACTTTTAAAAATTTGACTATTTGCACTCGTGGCAAGCAAAGTAGACTCTTAGGAGATGGCATTATTATTACTGCTGTTGACTGAATCAAAAGCAGATGACTTACAGTGTGAAGCGGCACATGCTTATAATCCCAGCGCTTATAGGACTGCGGGGTCGAGGCCGGCCTCAGCACATAGAGGCTCTCAGCAACCTAGTGAGACTGTTTCAAAACAAAAAATAAAAAGTACAATACCCCTGCGTTTACTCCGACTTAAAACTTTTAGCTTTCTGTTGTTTTCATGCTCTACAGCCCTCCACGCTCTGGGCTGTGTGCCCCCTCCCTCCCTCCCTCCCTCCTTCCTTTCCTATTTCTGTCATTTAATCTTCATGGAAACTATCATCGCCTTTCTTTTTTTTTTTTGCGGTACTGGGGATTGAACTCAGGGGCATTCTACCTCCGAGCTCTACTCCCAGCCCTATTTTTTATTCTTTATTTTGAAACCAAGTCTCACTAAGTTTCAGAGGGCCTCACTAGGTAGCTGAGGCTGGCCGCGAACCCGGATCCTCCAGTCTCAGCCTCCCAAATGCTGGGATTACAAGCGTGCGCCACCACGCCCGGCTTATCATCGCCTTTCTAATACTTCATTCTAGCCTGGCTTATTAATATTACATTTGATGGAATCATTAAAAGGGATCACATCCTAATGCAGTTTCGAATAGGATGCAGAATTTGTAGTAGACTTTAGTTAATTCCTTAGGTTATTTTGAAGTATTTCCCCCGCTGACATTCTCAAAGCACCTGAGATCACCTAAGTATAAAGACGGCTGAACCTTGAGGCCATTTGAGAACTGGCACTGGGCCAGAAAGAGGCAGGCTTCGGAACCGTCAGAACGCGTTTCCCCCCGGGTTTTATTGATTGACGGTGCTGATGAGGAATGGGTTTGTATTGTTTGAGGAACTCGAGAGAGTGCTCGGCTCAGTCCTGTGTTGTGGGAGCTCCGGCTCCAGTGCTGGAAGCTCACTGGCTCGGGCTTGTGGATGGTTCCTCCTGCTGCCTCCACCGAGGGAGGAGGGTGTGGGGAACACTTGGAGCCTTCCTGCCTTTCTGCTACCAGAATACGAGGGGACTTTGAGTCCTTGAGTGGCGGGGCAGGACCAAGGATGCCTGGCCCAACACTTTGAGGACTTCTCCAGTCCGCCCTCCAAGAGTGGGTTGTTGGCTTCAGGGCTAAAGTTATGGTCTCCATTTGGTGTGATCAGTACAAAAGCAAACACTTTCATTTCCTTTTTTTTTTTCTTTTTTTGGTGGTACTGGGAACCCAGGGGCATTCTACCTCTGTCATACCTCCAGCCCTTTCTAGTTTTGTTTTGAAACAAGGCCTTGCTAGGTTGCTGAGGCTGGCCTCAAACTTGCCATCCTTCTGCCTCAGCCTCCCAAGGACGGGGATTACAAGTGCCACCATGCCCGGCTCACTCTGAAATGTTTTGAGCGTCACATTGGTGATTTCCAGTTTTCAGATTGGAGATGCTCATCCTGTGATGGCAGAGTTATTTAGGGCAAGCTTGACTCTCCAGAATGGCGCTCTCGGAGGATCCCGGGCAGCCCAGGTCCCGCCTATCTTTAAACCGAGGACTTGTGTTGTTCGCAGGCGGGTGCCACGTCGATGTGGGCTTCGTGCTGTGGGCTGCTGAATGAAGTCATGGGAACTGGAGCGGTTCGGGGCCAGCAGTCAGGATTCGCAGGAGGCGCTGGTCCGTTCAGATTCACGCCAAGTTCTGACTTCCCCACCTACCCGCCAGCAGCTACAGAAGGCCCTAATATAGTTTGCAAAGCCTGTGGACTTTCCTTTTCAGTGTTTAGAAAGAAGGTGAGTTGGATGAAATGTTTTGTACAAAAGACTGGTGGGATGAGAATTCCTGATTGTAGGTTATTTTGAATAATGAATTTTTTCTTTTTATAAAAATATTAAAAATGAGTCCCACTAACCATTTCCCATCGAGAAAAATAAGTAGTTGAAGGGATTCTATTCCTGTCGGGTTTTCTGCGCAAACATCATTAAATCTCATGTCTTTTAGGCATTTTTCTTTTTGCTTCTGAACTCTGAGACTCATTTGTACTTTTTTTTTCTTGGTACTGGGGATTGAACCCAGGGGCACTCTACCTCTGAGTTACACTCAGGCCTATTTTTTATTCTTTATTTTGAAACAGGGTCTTACTACGTTGGGGAGGGCCTAAGTAGCTGAGGCTGGCCACGAACCTGAGATCCTCCAATATCTCAGCTTCCCAAGTACTGGAATTACAAGCATGCCCCACCATGCCCAGCTCCATGACACTTATTTTTGAAGCAAGAGATTAGTGTGCAGTTTTGTTCAGAGATGATGAATGGCAACTATGATCTCAAGTTTCATAAAAAATTGTGGGCGTGGTGGCACACGCTTGTAATCTCAGTACTTGGGAGGCTGAGACAAAAGGCTCGCAGGTTCGCAGCCAGCCTCAGCTACTTAGTGAGGCCCTCCACAAATTAGTGAGACCCTGTTTCAAATAAAGAGTTAAAAAATAGGGCTGGGGGTGTAGTTCAGAGGTAGAATGCCCCTGGGCTCAATCCCTAGTACTAAAAAAAAAAAAAATAAAATAAAATTGGGCTGGGGGTGAAGCTCAGAAGTAGAATGCCACTAGATCCTATCTACCAAAGGAGGAAAAAAAATGTTGGCTTGTGAGAACAACGACCAGGGAGAAATGCTGCCCACTGTCCTGAGGTCCTCCGTGGGCGGCTTGGGTCGTGGTTGAGGGCGTGTAGGCTGTAGGTCACAGTACTATAGAGTCTTCCATCTTCTTGGATCGACTTGGAAAGATTAGTTGCCTCTCTTTCCTTCTGTTATGCCTCTTTCTCCTCCTAAGAGGGGAAATGTTCACATAGGAAAAGACTAGGAAGCAGGTTTGTGGTTTTGCTTTCTGTTCCACGCTGTTCAAGTCAGCTCTGTTCTGCTAATTACATGTTTGCACCAAGGGGTGGAAAGGTTTTAATTCATTAACACAAGAGTGTATGTTTTTCTCAAAGTGCACTGTTTCAATGTCTGAGTACAAACTGCCTCTGGCAGTGGAACTCGAAAATGCCCATGAAAATAGGTGGTGCCACGGGGGATTTGGGGAGAACTAAAAGTTACATTTTAATAGGAGGTAAAAAGAACACCATGTTTTCAAAGGTCTCAGGGCCGCTTTTCTGTTTCTGCAGCATGTATGTTTTGACTGCAAGAAGGATTTTTGCTCCCTGTGTTCCGTCTTGCAAGAAAACCACCGTAGATGTTCAACTTGCCACTTACTCCAAGAGACAGCCTTTCAGCGACCTCAGCTGATGCGGCTGAAGGTGAAGGACCTCCGGCAGTATCTCCTCCTTCGAAACATACCCACAGACACTTGTCGGGAGAAGGAAGACTTGGTAGACCTCGTGCTGTGCCATCATGGACTGGGTCCTGAGGACGACCTGGACACCAGCAGTCTCAGTTCCTCACGCTCGCAGACTTCTAGCTTTTTCACACAGTCTTTTTTTTCAAACTATACAGTCCCCTCTGCTACCGTAGCTTCTTTTCAGGGAGAGCTCACGGACGGAGAGCGAACCTCTAGGTCTGGAGCGCTGGCACAGGTACGAGGGTGTGACTGATCGCCCCGGGGGCCGGGCACGCTCACTCCTGGCCGTATGTGGTGGGGTCTTGGTGCCGATGACTTCAGAGTGGAAGCCCCCCTCCCCCTGCCCCCCGGCTGCATGCACACCTGAGGCTTTCTGGGTACCTAGGTGCCAGATGGCCCCACACCCTACTGTCAGGAGGTCCCGGTATAGCTGATCAATTTCTTGATCTTTGTTACCTAAGTTTTCTTCTCATAGAGTTAAGTAGTAAAACGTAATGACTGAAGCTGGGCGTGGTGGCATAGGCCTTTAATCCTGACTACTCAGGAGGATTCCAAGTTTGAGGCCAACCTGGGTAACTTAGTGAGATCCTGTCTCAGAATAATGAATAGAAAAGGCTGGCCGTTACTAGCTGTAATCCTAGTTCTTGGGAGGCTGAGGCAAGAGGATCGAAGGTTCTAGGCCAGACTCAGCGACTTAGACCCTGTATCAAAATAAAAAGGGCTGAGGGTGTAGCTTGGAGGTAGTATGCCCCTGGGGGAGGGGAGTTCAATATCTAGAACCAAAAGAAAGGGAGAAAGAGCCAGGATGTGGCTCAGTGGTAGAATGTTTGCTTAGAGTGCAGAAGCCCCTGGGTTCCCAGTATTGCCGGGGGGGGGGGGGGAACGATAGATATGAAATAAGGCATATAACCCGTCAAGTTTTTACTAAAGCAAGGAGTACCTTTGAAGAATCAAAGCCGGGCATGGTGGTACATGCCTGTAATCCTAGTACTTGGGAGGCTGAGACAGGAGGATGGCAGGATCGCAGGTTTGAGAACAGCCTTAGTAACATAGTGAGACCTAGAACCGACATCAACCCTCAGTGAAGAAGCCTAAAAACCTTTTGGAGCCGGGCGTGGTGGCGCACGATTATCATCCCAGCATTTGAGAGGTTGAGACTGGAGGATCCGGGTTCGCAGCCAGCCTCAGCTACCTAGTGAGGCATTCCGAAATTTAGTGAGACCCTGTTTCAAAATAAAGACTAAAAACTAGGGCTGGGAATATAGCTCGGAGGTAGAATGCCCCTGAGTTCAACCCCCAGTACCGCAAAAACCTTTTGGAACTAGAAATCTGATGTAGTGGGACTGAGATCTTTCAGATTGGCCCTGACACTTGGGCGCACCCTGGTCGCCTGTAGCTTCTGCTGGTGTTCAGTCACACCAGCCACTTGTGGGTCCTTTGATACTGAGGCAGCACCACCCCGTGTGGCTTTGACATTCCATGATGGAACCTACCTCAGGGAGTTAGTACTGTTTTACAAATTCTCCCTCTCTTACACCCACAGGAATCTGTGTTTTGAGATAATTGTGCGGAAGGAAGTATGTGATCGTGTAGGTCCCAATTTGTTGGGAGGGCAGTAGCATTCAGACCCGAAGCAGATGTGCAGTGTGCAGAGCTTTGGATCGTTCTTGGGGAGGACTGAGGGAAAGCTTGGCTCTGGTGATAAATAGGGGTTTTGATACTGTTTAGAAAACATGGTTCCTCGGAGGTAGAATGCCTCTGGGTTCAATTGCTAGTAACACACACACACACACACAGAGTTCCTGACATAATCAGATACACGGTGTGTGTAGGTACAGAGTGAAATAGCTTCAGCAAACACAGAAGATGATGATGACGATGATGATGAGGAGGAGGAGGAGGAGGATGAAGATGATGACGATGAAGAAAACGTGGAGGAGCAGGTGAGAAGGCAGGTTTTCCTGGGGCTGAGGGTGTGGCTCGGGTAAAGCCCGGGGAGACCGCGGGGAGAGGTGACGGGCCCTGTGGTTTCAGAGCCTGGGGAGCTCCAAGAAGAGGGAGCGGGCTTCGCTGTCCGACCTGTCGAGCGTGGAGGAGGTGGAGGGGATGAGCGTGCGCCAGCTCAAGGAGATCCTGGCACGGCACTTCGTCAGCTATTCCGGCTGCTGCGAAAAGTGGGAGCTGGTGGAGAAAGTGAGCCGGCTGTACAAGGAGAACGAAGAGAACCAGAAGGCATGTACGTTCCTTCCTCCTGCGGCGGCTTTGCTCAGGCTTTTTCCAAGTACGAACTGGTTTAGTTACAGGAGCCCGTGGACAGATGGGTGAAGTGCAGTGGTGGTGTCGGAGCCAGCACCACATAAGAGCCCTCCATTTAACCCGTCCACAAACAGGCTCGTCCAGTGTGTGCAGCCTGGTTTTTCTTACCATAATTATTATTAGAACTCTAACGAAACTCTTTGTCTAGACAAATGCTTGGTTTCTTAAAATTTTGTATCTTTGGTACTAGGGATTGAACCCAGAGACATTCTACCTTCAAGCTACAGCCCTAGCCAGATTTTCTTTCTTGGAAGCAGGGTCTCACTAGGTTGATGAGTCTCACTGCTTGTTGAGGCTGTCCTCAAACCTTCGATCCTCCTGTCTCAGCCTCCTAAGTACTGGGATTACAGGTGGGCCAGTAACTGGCTGCCTCAGTTGTAGCTTTTAAATCCTAATGGTGGTGGGGGGAAACTCGATGCTAAGAGTATTATTTAGTAGGTTTCTGAGTATATTTCAAAAAGCTGAGGTTGAGAACTCGTTAACTGTTTATTGATGAAGTGTGGCCCCAGAAATCCTCCCTCACAGGACCAAGCCACAGAGCATTTATGGCCCCCCAAAAAAGAAAAAACAAAACAACGAAAAAACAGCGGTGTACAGACTGACAAACCTTGTTCTTATTTAGATGCAAACAGTCCTCTCGAGTGTGAGTGTGTGTGTGTGTGTGTGTGTGTGTGTGTGTGTAGGTGGGGGGTGCACCCCCCATGTTCTCCTCTGAGCTACACCCCAGCCTTATTTTTTTCATTTTTTATTTGGAAACAAGGTCTTTCTAAGTTCCTGAGGCTGGCTTTGAACCTGCCGTCCTCCCAAGTACTGGGATGACAGGTGTGCACCCGCTGCCCAGCTTCTTCCTTCACTTTTTTCGTCTTGGTTTTCTTTAAAAGCCGGTTCTAACACAGCATTTGTTGATGATCCATTTATGCCTAGAATAGGCGAAAGGCAGTTTGGCGAGCCCACTCCCAGGACGATGCCAGGCAGGCTCCTGGCTGTGGAGGGGAGCAGTTTATTTCATGAATGTAAATAGTGCCACAGTGCATGATGGTAAAAAGCACGCAGCTGCGCCCTCAGCACCTTGTGGTGGAGAAGGCCACCCCTCAGTTAACTCAGTGCTTAATCTGAGGCTAGTTGAGTCTCAGGTTTGTTTTGAGCACAGCTGGAATCTTTCCCGGCTTGGCTGGCAAGAGTGACCCTAACAGCATTACCAAACAGCCCTGACAGACTCTGGCTTCTGCGACAATCCCCAAGTCGTACAGAGCTGGAAGGAACCTTCCCCATAGGAGGCACCAAGGCCCAGATCCTGATTAACCTTAAGAGTCCTCTAAAGAGCTGAGTGAGGGAATGCTCATGTAATCCAGTTCTTGAGAGGCTGAGACAGGAAGGAGGATCGGAAGTTCGAGGACAGCCTCAGCAACCTAGTGCCTGGTGAGATCCTGTTTCAAAAACAAATGGTAGGCCGGGCGTGGTGGCGCACGCTTGTAATCCCAGCATTCGGGAGGCTGAGACCGGAGGATCCGGGTTTGCGGCCAGCCTCAGCTACCTAGTGAGGCACTCCGCAACTTAGTGAGACTTGGTTTCAAAATAAAGAATAAAAAATAGGGCTGAGGGTGTAGCTCGGAGGTAGAATGCTCCTGAGTTCAATCCCCGGTACCACAAAAAAAAAAAAAACAAAAAAACCGGTAGCCGGGCATGGTGGTGCACACTTGTAATCCTAGTACTTGGGAAGATAAGACAGGTGGATCACAGGTTTGAGGACAGTCTCAGCAAGTAGTGAGATTCTCAGGAACCTAGAGAGACCCTGTTTCAAAATAAAAATAAAAAATAGGGCTGGGGGTGTAGCTCAGAGGTAGAATGCCCCTGGGTTTAATCCTCAGTACCGCAAAACAAAACAAAAAAGTAAAAAGAGTTAGGGGTATCGCCTAGAGGCGCGCACACACACGCACACACTTCTCCGGCGCCTTCTCCATCAGCTCGTCTCCCATCTGCTCCCTCAGAGCCCTTTCCCCCAGGTCCATGCCCGTAGTCATGCTCCCATGAACTAAGACTCCGGGTTACAGGAATCCCCTGACGCGGTTCCTAGCCTGTGAAGTGAAGTGTTTATTTCTCTTATATTTAAAGACAGCTGGCCCTTCAAGCTTGAATTCCTGTTCTTTTTTTGTACTGAAGGCTGAACTCAGGGGCATTCTATCTCCGAGCTGCACCTCCATTATGATGATGATTTTTTTTTTTTGCGGTACTGGGGATGGAACCCAGGGGCATTCTACCTCTGAGCTACAATCCCAGCCCTGTTTTTCTTTGAGACAGGGTCTCACTAATTTGCTGAGGCTGGCCTCAGACCTGCAAGCCTCCTGTCTCAGCCTCCCCAGCACTGGGGTTACAGGAGTGCCTGTTGTTCTAATAGTGGCCTGACTCCAAGGCCCACGTGCAGAAGGCCCAGTACAGAATGAATACACCCTCACCACAGACGGCCTCAGTCACACCAAGATGTGCCGGAAGGCTGAGGAGCTGACACTCCTTGGCCACTCTACCTGGCCCTCCGCTGAGCATTCCTCATCGGTCCTTCACCAGGTGTAGAGAAGCAGCCCTGGGTGGCCCTGGGGAGGGCAGAGGGCGGGCGGCGTGTCCACACCCCAGCTCTCGACTGCCTTTCAGATGGCGAGCGGCTGCAGCTGCAGGACGAGGAAGACGACAGCCTGTGCCGCATCTGCATGGACGCGGTCATCGACTGCGTGCTGCTGGAGTGCGGGCACATGGTCACCTGCACCAAGTGCGGCAAGCGCATGAGTGAGTGTCCCATCTGCCGGCAGTACGTGGTGCGGGCCGTGCACGTGTTCAAGTCCTGAAGCCAGGGCGCTCCCCACTGGGACACCCGTCCCCAGACTCCATCCCTGACACTTCAGCGTGCAGGCGGGACTGGAAATTTACTGTGCAAAAGGCAGAAGCTATTTTTAAAAAATATTTTCATTACTGATCGGGGACCGAAAGGTTCATCCTACCCTGGAGAGCACTGGTCGGTGCCCGGAGCCTGTCTGCCAGTGGACACCCGTGCCCAGGAGCGAGAACGAAGTCAGCCTGCTGCCGACAAGGGCGTCGGCTCCTGCTTTGCGGAGGCCTCGGCCTGTCCTTCCTCCCCTTCATGCTGTGCTGGAGCCCTCTTCTCTCTAGGTGAGTGAGGCCAGCTCGCTGTCCGCGCGGCCCGGGGACCTGCCGAGCAGCGACCTCTGCGAACTTCACCTCATCAGTCATATATTTTAAATGCTAATATTTCATGAATGTAAGTTTCCATGTTATTGCTCTTTCTGCATTTAAACGCAACTGGGAACAAGTGACGTTCTGTAGTCACCTGCCAGGGCCTTAGATTAAACGTATCCTTTTTGTTCAGGTACAGCTTTTTATAGCAAGGGCTGCATCCTGCTTCTTACCTTAGAATGTGTGTGCTAAATTCTTTATCAATGTATAATCCGTTTACACTGTTTTGTATAGTGAAGGTGTATTTTTAGTGCTACCTGCTAGCTAATTTCAACTTTAGGAATAAAATTAGATTAAAAGATGCTTTTAACTGACTCATTCATTTGAATGCGGCATGAATGGGTCTGCACCCTGCTCTAGCACGCTGCTTCAGAAGAGGCGGGAGCCCGTGCAGCGACGCCAGAACAAGCCGGGCGCGGTGCCACACGCCTGTCATCCCAGCACTTGGGAGGCCGAGACAGGAGGATCATAGGTTCAGAGACAGCCTCAGCCACTCAGTGAAACTTTCAGCAGCCTAGCAAGACCGTTTCAAAACTGAAAATAAAAAGGGCTGGGCATGCAGCTTAGGGGTAGAATACTCCTGGGTTCCATCCCCAGCAACAGATAGCTGTACATACATAAATACATACAGAGAAAAAAAAAAATGCCCGGACAAGCCACGTGCTCTTCTTTGCTGCTTACTCACCAGTAAGGTGAACTACCGTCGGCTGTTTACTTTGACCAAGTCTCACGCTAGGTGCTTCATGAAGTTTTCCGCAAGTCCTCAACCTCATTCTGAATATACTTAGAAAACAAAGGAATTGTCTAAATCTCAGTTAAAAAGTAGCTCTGTCAAGCTGGAGTTGGTGGCGAACGCTTGGGAAGCTGAGACAGGAGGATTGTAGGCTAGAGGCTAGCCTCTGCAACTTAGCAAGACCCTGTTTCCAAATAAAATAGGTCTGAGGGTGTGACCCGGAGATAAAAGGTCCCTGGGTTCTATCCCTAGTACCTCCAGGAAAAAAAGTGGCTGTGTGAGTATTTGCACCTGTCCCTGTTTCTTTGTGTGTGTGTGTGTGATGCTAGCGATTGAACCCAGGGGCATTCTATCTCTGAGCTACACTCCTAGCCCTTTAATTTTTTTTTCCCCCCTGGAACAGTCTGTATTGTAGAAGCTGTCCTTGAGCTTGTGATCCTCCTGTCTCAGCCTCCCAAGTACTGAGATGACAGGCTTGTGCCAGCAGGCCCAGCTCCAGCCCTTTGTATTTTTTGTTTTGAAACAGGGTTTCACTAAGTTGCTGAGGGCCTTGCTAAACTACCAAGGTTATCCTCAAACTTGTGACCCTCTGGTCTCAGCCTCCCAAGTGCTGGGAGTATAGGTGTGTGCTACCACATCCAGCTGGATTTTAGAATTTATGTTAAAAGAGGCATGACTTTAGATAGAGATCTGACTTTGTACCACTTTGAGGGGCAAATAGAAAATGGGGTTGGGTTGCTCTTGATTATTGAGACAGGAAGCTGTTATCTGCCCTATCTTTATCTTTAGATTCTCTACAGCAGTCATTTCAGTACATGAATATGAATCTACAGGGCCCTGAACACTTGTGTGATCTAAAATTACTTCGCACGAGTTCCTGTGTCTGTCACCTGGGGAAGTTACCACATAACCCAGCACCTCCTCCAGCTACTCCTGCAGGACGTGGCCTCCAGGAGTCGCCTCCTGTGCGGAGGGGAGGAACAACCCCATGCCCACCACGCCGGGAAACTTGTAGGGAATGGTGATGCCAAGTTTCCGTGGAAGCTGTTTTACAGTGTGGGTATGGCCAAGAGGCATTCAGACGGGCCACCCTGCCCCCTAGAGAAGTCTCTTCCTCATTTCCACAGGTGGCTATTACTGTTGCATAGTTCTTTCCCATGACCTGTACTGGCTAAAAACAGATCTCTTTCTCTGAATTAAAAACAAAAAAAAAAAAAAAAAAAAGGAAAAACTTACAGACCACAGGGCTGCTGCATTTCTCAGATGAAAGAGAAATTGTATTGTTTGGTCTCAAAACATTGCATAGTACTGTAGGGACTCTACCAGCCCTGGGCTTTCTGATGAAAATTTCTGGCCCTCTCCTGAAACAAAAACCCCCAAACGCCGAGAGTGGTTTTTTGTACAACTGTTTATACAAATTCAACAAAGGTCGGGGAAGGTCTAAGAAACACCACCATACAGCGACGGCACTTACGCCTGCAGAACTTTACAACTAGGAAGTAGCCAGGTTACAAACCTAGACCAGAACTCAACTCACACCTCAAAGGAGGGAGAAGGAAAGAAAGGTGGCGGGCGCATTTATTCTACTTCTTGACTCACGGTATAAGTTAGATCTATGTTGGGTACAAGAGCTCATGCTGGAGCGTTTGAAACCCTCCTGAGTGCAAAGGCTCAAGTCTGACTTGCAAAATTCTGAGAAAAAGGTGAATTCTCGACAGAGAAAACTTGGCAAAGTGTCTTACTTCAGACTATAATTTACATTTATCCACATCATGCTCATGTAACTTCTTGACACACAAAGCCGGCTCTCAACTTCCAGTTAAACATGCTTTTAAGTGGAAGGTCTCAGCCTGCTTGGTCAGATCGGGGCACATCTGTAGAGGGGATCCTTGTGTGGATGAAGTACATGTTAAGTTCTCTCCTACCTGAAGGAAACTAGGAAAGTTGGCAATCTCAAAACAATAAAAACACTGGTATGCTTTCAAACCTTGCATAAATAACTTTTAAACAATTTGTACAAAAATAGTTCTGCATAATGTAAGATGTAACAAAACCAACCAAACAAACAAAATGTGTCAAGACGACAGCTGATGTGTGTGGTCCACTTTTGTTGACACCAGAAACCTTGGAGTTGCAAGGAACAGGTGTCCAAAACAAAAACGCCCTGGGGTAGGGGCCCTAAAGATCGCACTTGAAAGAGCATTTCTCCAAAGCCCAGCCTCCTCCCCGAAGGGAATGTCTTCTCGGAAAGGCCGCCTTAGAAATGGTCCAGAAAGCAGTGCAGTCACAATGCAGAGACCGGAGGAAAAGACCGGGGGCTCTCCTCCCCAAACTGGTGGTCCAGCGGCTTCTCCCTTGGCAAGACTTGCAAAATGGAATCGTTCTGTGGTCTGTTGTTCCAAGTTCCAAATGGGAAATAAAAGCCCTCTTTTTTTTTTTTTTTTTAAGTCTTTCCCCTCCCCCCACCTATACCATATTTACATCCGTGTCCTTGGACTAACTCAGTTTCTGCAGGAGTTTTTCTTCCACTTGCCCGAACTGGACACTCACAGACATTTCAGCTATGAACTGCTCACAGCCTTCCTTGGTGACTTGCTTGCAGTACCTCAGGTCAATATGACAGATATTTCCACAACGTTTGAAGAAGGACAGGCACTGATCAGTGACCTTATTGCAGTCTGCAGGGAAGAGGAAACAATGAGGGGGAGAAACTGCGGAGCCCAAGGCCGCCGAGCCCAGGCAGTCCACAGGCAGACCAACAGGGTCTAGCACACGCTAGTCCCTAACACCCTAAATGGTACTTTTTTTTGTGTGTGCGTGTGGCACTGGGGATTGAATCCTGGAGCATTCTACCTCTGAGCTACACTCCCGGCCTAATTTTATTTCTTATTTGGAAACCGGGTCTCACTAAGTTGCAGAAAGCCTAAGTTGCCAAGGCTGGCTTTGAACTGGCAATCCTCCTGCCTTGGCCTTCCAAGCACTGAGATTACAAGCATGCACTACCATGCCCAGCTCTGAAAATGTGGTTTTTTTTTTTTTTTGCAGTACTGGGGATTGAACTTAGGGGCATTCTACCTCCGAGCTACACCCCCAGGCCTATTATTTAGTCTTTATTTTGAAACCGAGTCTCACTAAGTTGTGGAGTGCCTCACTAGGTAGCTGAGGCTGGCCGAGAACCTGGATCCTCCGGTCTCAGCCTCCCAAATGCTGGGATTACAAGCGTGCACCACCACGCCCAGCGGAAAATGGTATTTTTTAAAAAGCTTTCTTCAAATGGGGAATGGTTTCATCCATTATAAAAGTTAATGTAGCCGGGCGTGGTGGCGCACGCTTGTAATCCCAGCATTTGGGAGGCTGAGACCGGAGGATCCGGGTTCGCGGCCAGCCTCAGCTACCTAGTGAGGCACTCCGCAACTTAGCGAGACCCGGTTTCAAAATAAAGAATAAAAAATAGGGCTGGGGGTGTAGCTCGGAGGTAGAATGCCCCTGAGTTCAATCCCCAGTACCG
>PVLC010031466.1:0-18759 GCA_004027655.1 Graphiurus murinus
ACTCATATACCACTGACAGTAGAGAAAATTGATATTTAATTTCCCAGGAAATTAACCTTAATGTGCTCATACTCTTTGTCCATGAAATTCCATTTCAATGTCATATTTATGTTCCTAAATATATATGCATGAGATTTTTCATGGATGTTTATCATAATACTAAAAAATTAAAACAACCACAATTTTAAAAATAGAGAATCGGTTGAATTATGGAAATTATAAAGCTATGAAAACCATTGATTGTGGAAAGTGTTTTTAGACTTCTTAAACCAAATGAAATTGTATGTGAAATCCTAGCATGGAAATAATACAGAAGTTAAACTGCCCTCATTAAAATGGTCCAGAAAACTCAATGTCTTCTGTACATACTGCCTAAAAGCAGTTTCAGTTCATAAAACTATTTCTGAAGAAGAATATTCACTGTTGTGGAATTTCTTTTTTTCTCATGGACGTTTAAAATCCCATAGGGAAGTCAGGCATGGTGGTGCATGCCTATAATCTCAGTATCTGGGAGACTGAGACAGGAAGATTGCAATTTGAGGCCAGCCTCAGCAACTTAGCAAGGTTCTCAGCAACTTAGCGAGACCCTGTCTCAAAATAAAAAAATAAAATAGGACTGGGGGTATAGTTTCGAAGCAGATTGCCTCTGGGTTCATTCCCTAGTACCACACACAAGCAAAATCCCTAATCCCATCTTTAAGTGCACAGAACAATATTAACAATGTTTTTCATTGTGTCATGAGATTGTAGTACATTTGTTTCTTCTAATCTTTTATTATTTACAAGTTTGAAAAAATGAAGATGCATTAACTCTAATCATGGAAAAAAGGCTGTTTTTTAACATTACATGTAAACTGATACTTTTACTTTTTAAAGTCCAGCATTGCTCAAATTGTAATATTTTCACCTTTTCCCTGATGTTCATTCTTACTAAGTCCTCATCCAGAAACAGAAAGGAAAACATCTTCAATATTTCGTGAGCCTAATCCTGAGCATCCTCCTTTCCAGCTGATCTAGTGTAGTCCAGAGAATGTGTGACAACACCGTACTCGAATAGACATAATAATTATACCAAATTTTATTTTTGAAAAATTGAGAGAGTGGATGATGAAGGAAAATAATTCTCCAAATGAATCTCTCACAACAAAACTAACTTATACAAATATTTGGTTAAGCAGATGCTATCCATGCTTGCAAGCACCAAATGGGAGGTGTTCTTTCCTGCCATCAACTGTGATGCTTTTATGAGTCTTCCCCTAGAACAGATAAGTTTTCTTTAATGGGATCTCCATTAAGTAACACTACAATCAGTTATGCCTTTCGGGCTGGCATGGGAAAGTGTTGGCTTAAGGAGACTCTGCTATGCCAGTCATTAACTCCACTGTGTATCTGTAGTCCACAATAAGGTAAAAACAGAGAAATTCTTCTTTACACTCATTTTCTATTTTACTCTTTGGCAGAACCAACCAGTACTAGCCAGCTGTTGGGGGTTAGATTTGCAAGTATTGTTATAATTCTGCCTAAATATATCCCCCTTTTGGCCTGTTGCTGTGATCTATTCTTCTACATAAAGCAATTTTCATTAAGTAAATTCATGTTTTTGCCAAAATATTTATATCATCCTGTATATGGAAAGCTAACATTTGCTACAAGTAGATAAAATTAGAACAAAAGAATATTGCCAAATTTTAGTTTGGTAATATTATGCCCTATGTTTACTGCCCCCAAACCTCTAGGTATTAGGCCTTGTTTCTTTGTTTGTTTGAGAGAGAGAGAGAAAGAGCGAGAGAGAGAGAGAGGCTGAACAGTGTGACAAGGGTAGTAGTAGGACAGTAACTCTAACTTGAGACTTACTCCTAGATTTAAAAAGCTTGAGAGAGGGTTAAGGAGAATGGTCTTTTTTGATGAGTTGATAGTATTTAATACCATGCTTATGAACTGCCTAGCACCAACCTTCAAGTTGTATTTATCTCCTATTCTGGGAAATGATGCTCTAAAATGATGATTTGCCATGTATAGTTGCTATCATCTTCTCATTCTCTCTCTCCCTTTCCATTGTAAAGGAAGTTGACATTTCTCAGCATATTTGCATTAGATTGTTCGCCCTGTCTCTCAGCTTAATTCACATGCTCGGGGGAAAGAGTGGGGTTCAGAACCTTCATGACACTTTCATACATTCTCTTCTGTGCCTTTGTGAGCCCTTCATTTTTAGCTTTTCTCTAGACAAACTCCATATTCAGATTCAGCCAGGTGCTTTCCTTGCCACTAAGCGCAGCAAACATTCGAGGCACTGAATAAATAATAAATAATGTCAAGTCTTACTTGCCTACACTTATGTGCTGATAATTTAGTATCTGCATGGGTACCAGATGATGTCATTGCTGCACGCTTTAAGACTTTCTTTATTACAGCCATGCTAGCATTATTTTTAGCACAGCAGGTGTCAAAAAGGTTTATTTTGAAAGAAAGAAAACATAAAAATGAATTATTTATGTGAGTTAAATCAAAATGTACTTGATATAAATGTTTAATCAGTTTTTCACCAACTTCTTTCCATATGCTCTGCCCTGCTCGATGGTGCAGTTCTAATGGAATTACTAAATATATCTTAATAGCTCAGCATACAGCATTATGCAATGGTACTTACACAAGAGTAATTTTTCAAC
Organism: Graphiurus murinus; assembly: GCA_004027655.1. Classification (NCBI taxonomy): domain Eukaryota; kingdom Metazoa; phylum Chordata; class Mammalia; order Rodentia; family Gliridae; genus Graphiurus; species Graphiurus murinus. Next base: position 2,667 of record PVLC010031466.1, read on the forward strand.
TTTTATTAAACAGGTCAAATGATTTAAAATATATATAATGCCCACTGTTTTTACAGAAAAATTATTATTCAATTGGCATAGAAAAATTCAGTAAGTTTGACACTTAAAATGTGCTACGTTGACCATATTTAAAGTTTCTCGTTCCTTAAAAAAGATGAGAAGATTAGAAAATAACTTTAATTTTGACTATAATTGCAAATGTTTTTTTTTTCTCTGCTTTCATAAGTAATCAGCAGATTTGCTGTTACTCCTGGAATGTAAATGTTACTGAATTAAAATAAGGATTCCAAGAAAGACTCCACCATGACTTAAAGGACAATTTTTATATTACAGAGAAACTGAAAACCAAAGGCAAGGCCAATATTTATAGACTATGCCAACTTCTCAACTGACCTTCAACTAGTTGTCTCCACATTTTTATTATTTGAACCCCTTGCTTCTTGGAGATTGTGTGTCTAACTCTTTGTTTTTATTATGTAATTTTTTAGCTAAATCTTTGTCTGCAAAAAAAGAAAAGAAAAATAACATCTTTATTACTTTTATAGGCAGGCACTTCACCCATGAAAATCTTCCCATTTTTAAGGCTCTAGTCTAAGGGCAAATCACTCAAGCAAAGGGTCAAACACTGATTTCATGAGAGGGTCTTAAACTTCAACTGAGATATGCTGGTAATAATCAACATTATAATGTTAGAGAATGTTTATTGAGGGCTTCCCATGAGTCATGGAACTTGTCAGTGTGTTTTACTTGCTGTACAAAATTTTGTCTATTTAATCTTGCGAGATAGGTACCAACCATAACCCTATTTTCAGAAGAAATAGTAGGAACACTAAGACACGGACTAACTTATTTTCATAAAGAGAATGCAGGAAGATACATTAGAAATAGCAAATGAGTTTAAAAGATTGAAGGTTATTTGGATTTGGAAGCCAGTCAAACTTATGGTGTGACTTTTGGCAAAAAACAGCAATCTTAATCACTAAGAGGGTCACATAACACACCTACATATTAAAGGCAAATCTAAACACTGTTCAAATTCTATCTATGTTTGTGCAAAGCCACAAGCATCTATTTTTACCAAACCACATTATTGCAAGCATTCTGCTCACCATGCCTTAATAAAAATGGACAGTAGCTGAGACAATTTAGGGAAGGACAATTATGAGGATTAAAGGGATAGAGGCTTCTTAAGAGGACAGACTAAATAGATTATTGTCTTTCATTGTGGAAAGCTGACACTTTCAATGTGGAAGCAGGAATATTTAACAGGTAATAAAATGGACAGTATGGATTTGGTAGGGGGAAAAACACTTCATGGTGGAATTTTAATAGTAGAAGAAGCTTTTTGAAGTTTGAAAAAGCTACATCTTAGAAAAATGGAAAGGAATTATGATATTGGTTTATGCGATAATTTAGGGTAAGGTAAAAATTACTAGAGGGAAGCAAAAGGAGTTGGAAAGGATTAAGTTGAATGTAAGTATAAAACTGAGCACATTTTGAGGAGGGCATAGGAATATTTTCCTAATTTTCTGCAGTTTATTACATGAAGCATCAACATTTCGTGCTGTAAAGCAGTGATAGCATCACCAAACCCAAGAAATATAGAACTTGACTCGACATAGGAGGATTTCTAATAGATGGAAACAAGTGATCAGAGACAAAAATCTTTGCTCCACAGTTGTGTATTGATCATCTATCTCCATTAAACACAGAAAGATTTTTCCCTGAATTCCTGGCACCCCGAACATGGGAGAGGCTTTGTGTTCATGGGATAGCTATGCATGACCAGGATAGGTGTTATTAGCAGAATAAAGGAAAAATGCTTAACTTTCTTTAATTTGAGAGTTTTCTGAGACTCTCTGTACAGTTTTGAGCAGGAATACCTGTTCTAGGCTGCTTGGTTTCCTGCCTTTATCCCTTTCTTCTTATTTACCTACAGCGAGAAAACATAGTAGCAATAGAAATCAGTGGCCAAGGATGGAGAGAATTGGAGGACTTACTATGTTTTAGACACAGCCTCTCATACATTGCTTAATTTTATCCACTCAGCATATGTCAAGACCATGTTTGTCTTTTGCCTCCATCCTCCTCTAGTACTAGAGGCAGCACCTTTACCAGGCGCAGTGCTTCCCACTCTCTATCAACAGAACCCCAAGTTCTCTTCCCCTCTCTGCTCCAGCTTCAGGAGTGGGGTGGGATGCAGATATGGCAGTTGAGTGATACATTCTATTCTTTTGGCATGATGATGGGTTCCGGGACAGGCAAATGATCCATGTCAGTTTTGTGATATGTTACAGTGGAGCTTGGGTAAAGAAAAAACACAGGGAAAGAACAACCCTCTTTCTTCTGGGGTCACTTTGTGAAGGGGTGTGGTGAGCCTAGAAAGGTCAAGAACCATCAGGGTCTACCAGGGAAGAGGTGAGGGGAGCAGGGGAGCAGAGCCATGCTGAGGAGAAAAAAACATGTGAAGGAGAGCAAAAGTGGGACCATGCCTCATGAGTGTGTGTGTGTGTGTGTGTGTGTGTGTGTGTGTGTGTGTGTGACAGAGAGAGAGAGAGAGAGAGAGAGAGAGAGAGAGAGAGAGAGAGAGAGAGAGAGAGAGAGAGAGAGAGAGAAAATCTGAGTCCCAATTTCAGCCTTTGTGTATAGAAAGACTTGAAGGCTTCTGGGATGTCAGCCATTACATTTTTGTTTCTGTTGTCTCAATCACTTTTGAGATGAGCATTTGTTACTTGCACAGTCCTGACTATTAAAAAGAAAAATATTGGGAAGATGGTACTATCACCATTTTACAGATGAAAAAACTGAGCTTTCAAAAGATTCCTTTAAGGACTTACCACTCTATCTGATAGTGTCTGGATTTTTCAGAAATCTTATCCTAATTTTTCTCAGATCTTAATTTTTACTTCTTATATTTGAATCAGATCATTCATTTTTAATTGTAACCATAGCTTTTGCTAATTAGTCTGAATACATATTTTATGTTATATAAGTAATAGGATGAAATCGTGGTCTCAACAATTATTTCTAGGGTTTTTTTTGTTATTGTTGTTCATTGTCCTGTTCACCAAGACAGCATTACACCTGAAAAAATGGTTTGCATTCACAATTTCTTCATCTCATGGTTTGTAGAACATTTGTAAATGAGATGTGAATATTTATAGACATTTGTGACATTACTACTGCATTTAGAAGCTTTTATACCAAATTATAGATTCATGTAAAGGTTATAAATTAGAAGCTTTACAGAAAATGTCTAAATATTTATGAATTTAACTACATTTAGGAATAAATTTGCAAATTTTACATTTGCTATTTTTCACATTTATGAGCAAATATGAGTTTTCTAATAATCTATCAAAATGAGTCGGCACTCAGAAAAGCACAAACCCCAGATGGAAATGTTGTCTTCCTTTGCTCTGAGCATCTCCCTCCCCCTCCGTATCTGTCTTTCCCCATCTCTTTCCTCTTCTCTCTCCCCCACTCCTTTCTCCACCAGAAATAAAATATGCAATATTCACTAAAGAGATTTTAGTGCTTCCAACAATCCCTGGTATTTATGAGTTGTCAATCATATTATCTCTTTATTTTTAAATCTCTAATCAGTCATCTATCAACCATCAGCATCCAGGGAAAAGAAAATTACACTCTAAAGCTCTTAAAATATCATGACCTGACCATTCCAGTTATGCTATGGTCCAAGTGAATGTACTTGGCACAGATCTAGGGAAAGCCACCCATTCTTTATGGGCACGCCCCTGGGAAAGTGGACATAAATAGAAACCTTAAGCTTTTCTGCTTCTATGCACTGCACTGGAGGGAGCTGAAGGAGAGGGGAGGGCATTTCAGCTTGGCATACTTCAGGATAGATAGGCCCTCCACCAGCTGACCATCTCTCTGCAACACAGTACATGAGCCCCAGTGTAGCTGACCAGGAGCACCTGACCACCGACCACCACATGACCTGCTTACCTGCAGGGTTTTTTCCTACCCCACTATGTCACTTGACCTGTCATCACAATAATCAGATTTTTACTGAACTCTCAGCAGGTAAGTGTCCTACTCTTTGCACCCTATCTTCAAATCCACTCACTCTCAGTTCTTTGAGACCACTGACACTTCCAGTTCATAAAAGCTACTATTTCATTATTGTCCTCAATCTGCCATATTATCCCTTTTCTTCTTACTCAGCTAAGAGTCTGGGTTCATCTTTTTAATCAACTCCATGAAAAAGTACTGTTAATTCCCTTGGCCTTCTCTCCCTTTTCCATTGAGCCAAATTCCACCCCTGGTTAAATCCAAGTGCCTAACAGAGTTGCTGAGCATTACTGGAGACTAACACACTATATGCTCACCCTAACTCCAGAAATTAAAACATCATATTAGCATTTAGCAGTGATGACTCACACCTCCAGCTGCAAAGGTGCCATCCATCCTTTGCCAGGTTGGACCAGCTTAGGGAACTCAGACAAATTCATATTGTACATGGAAATGATCCAACAAGACAGATTCAGGAATGGGCATGAAATCAAATCATTGTGAATTAGAGATGAGGAGATTTCATGACCTTTCTTATTTATTTCAGAGAGCATCCAGAACTCAGGAACATCTTCTCTTTTGATAAGATGAATTGCATATATAACGCTCAGAATATTTCAGGTGGTTTCCCAGCACCAAGAGAGCAAGGTCACCACTGCATGACGCTAAAACCATGGAAGACAGAGCAGATAAATAAAAACTCAGACCGTTTGTGATATAGTTAAGCTGTTGAATCATTCAATATGAAAAATGTAACTCAGTGTTTTTTACAGATGTAATTAAGTTAGACATGTCAAGATAAGATTATCCTGAATTTAGGGTGGGCCCTGAATACAATGATAGATGTCCTTAGAAAAGAAAGGCAGAGAAAGATTTGTGACATGGACCCAGAGGAGAAGGGGATGTGAGGATAGAGGTAGAGCTTGGTATGACACATCTGCTGACAACATCTTGATTTGAGATTTCTGACTTCCACTTGAGAAAATAAATTTTTTTGTCTTAAGCCACCTGGTCCATGGTAATTTGTTATAGCAGCCCTGAAAAACTGAAAAAAGTTGAAATTCAAACCAGGGATTGCCTGACTCTTAAGAGTTCGTGCTTTTACCAAAATACCACATTGAACAAAAGCTGTTTAATAGGAGGGTTTAGATGACTATATGAGAGAATTGAGTATTCATTGAAATTATGATATAAAGTCTAGGACTGAAATGACCATTCTGATGCATGCTGACCTCAAGAAGAAATCTAGAAGAACCTTTAGTGTAGCACAAGATCAATACCAAAGATAATTGCCAGGGGTTTCGTACAAGTTTGTTAGTCAAGAGAAATTGGAATTTAGACTCAGAAAACATTTCACCTACATTATTACTTATGATGTATGTGTGCTCTTTATGAGTAAGTAGACAAACAGGTACAGGTATGCTTCACTATTTAGTTAATATTTTGTGTGTGTGGTACTGGGGATAGAATCCTTTCTACCTCTGAGCTACATTCCCAGCTCTATTTTATTCCTTTATTTGAAACAGAGTCTCACTAAGTTGAGGAGGACCTCACTAGGTTACTGAGGCTGGCCATGAACCTGCCATCCTCCTGTCTCAGCTTCCCAAGTATTGGGATTTCAAGCATGCACTACCAAATCCGGCTCTAATTAATAGAGTACTCTGAGTTTAGGTATCTGCTAACAGTTTCATTGTCTAAGATAGTGAACATTTATTCTTGGAAAAGCAGCTTAATGGGTATTGAATAGCTCCTATACCAAACACTTCATACGTCACCTCGGTCTTCATAACCAGCAAGCACTATTAACATTTGCCAAAATAAGAAAGCTGCGCAGGGCCATTCATAGCCTCTGTGCACCTTTGTGCAAATAGCAAATACCCGTGCCAGGGCAAATGGTTTAGGAAGAGCAGCAAGGGTTTAGTTCAGCTCCACTTGATCCCTTGGCTGAGTCTACAAGCTCCCTCGCAGAGCGGGGGCTGCACAGCTGTCCAGAGTGGCCTCAAAGCTGAAGCTCAAAAAAGCTGGGTAACAGTGCTCAGATCCAAACCTCAATACATATGTATGCTATGGGTTGAGCTCACTTATTTTCTGACTTCAAATTCCACATATTCACTGCACAACGACACCTTCAAGTAACTTCAGATTTTGCTACCCATGCAGGTCAAGTGAGTAAGCTTGCTGAAAAAAGGGGTACCAGAAGACAGGCTTACTTTCTCCAGGTGGGCAAGATCAGATCTACAATTTGCCAGGCCTTGTATAAAATGAAAATTAGCACCCTTGTTTAAAAAAAGCATTAACAGTTGCAACCAAGCAATAGCAGCACAGTAAGGGAAGCCTGGAGTCCTTCACGTGGCCTTGTGGAACTGCTCAGGTGGCATGCCCACGAAGGCCTTGCAGGGGTTCACATGAAGGTGAGCAGCTAGCTTGCAGAATAGCAATTAAAAGGGACGCTGGTAGAAAAGCTCTCCACCTACGTCAGCACTTTCTCCTCTGTAGTTTTTCATATTCCCTTAGGTTCCAGTATTTCTTTTCTTTCTTTCTTTCTTTTTTTTTTTTTTTTTGCGGTACTGGGGATTGAAGTCAGGGGAATTCTACCTCTGAGCTATTTTTTTATTCCAGCCCTATTTTTTTATTCTTTATTTTGAAACAGGGTCTCACTAAGTTGTGGAGTGTCTCACTAGGTAGCTGAGGCTGACCGCAAACCCGGACCCTCCAGTCTCAGCCTCCCAAATGCTGGGATTACAAGCGTGCACCACCATGCCCAGCTAGGTTCCAGTATTTCTAATGAAAACTCGGGTCAAGTTCTACTTTCTTAAGCAGGAAGGCTCTCGAATGTCCTTTTCACAGTTCTTATACCAGTAGTCTATTGCATTTTGCTGGGGAGATCGCCATGCTATTAAGTTGAGTGACCCAAAGTTCAAGTATTTCAACAAGAATATTTTATTGCAAGGTGCCTTAATTAAGGTCAGAAGAAACATAATTGATTTTTATAAGTATGTGATCCAAGCAAATATCAACATAAACAATAGCTCAGATTTGAAGGACAGTGGAACACGAAGGAGGGTATTAAGTTCCACTGCCCCACGGGAGACCAGAATTTCTGTTTAATGTTATCCTTTGGAGTCTGAGAAATGGTGCATTTTAGTTTCCATAAGATGCTAGCTATATTTGAATTGCCACTGTGTTTCCCAAAGTGTGTATGACTGCAAACTATTTTGAAAGATGTTAAAAGGTAATTGCATGAAAATAGTTTTATGGTCAAATAGTTAGAGAAGCTTCGTGCCAAATAGAGTGTTTGAATCCAGCATGTTCCTGCGTCCTTCATGTGCTCCTGTGCTGTAGTGGGATATGGTATGTAACTTTGCATGGAGCATCTTGGGGAACCTTGTTCCAGGAAATACACTTTATGAAGTACTTCTTTATGTGAAACTGTGTTGTAGGCAGCATGCCAAAGAGGGCATTTTCAAGCTCCATAAGTCCACGCGCACTTGTTTAAGAGCGTGCTTACCCAGGAACTTCCGATTTGGCCATTCTTTGCTCATTACTTCCCCTCCCCAAGTCCCAGGTGGAGGTTGGTACACCTGTTCTCACAGTGTCCTGGCATTTGGTACTCAGTGTTCACCTGAGGAGCAGATTATGACTGCGAAGATCGAAAACATTCACAGGTAATCTTAGCTGTGGGGTTAATAGTGTTGTGGGGATCTTTTTGCAGTTAATGCCGATGTGCACTGCTCAAAGATCCATCTAACACTCAAAATGAGGCTCCCCGAGTCTACGCCCCGGAACCCGCCAGCACGGTTGGAGCTGGCAATGTGCCTGGCTGCTCTTGTGTGGCCTGAGGCGAGTTGCTGCGTTCACTAAGACAAGTGGCTGCTGGGCTCTTCCTAATTTTAAATATGCCCACAGAGCAGAGAGGGACTCACAGTTTGATGGATAACTATTTAGTTTGAGTCAAGAGTAACTGAATTTTCCATTCCACTACACTCAAAAAATGCACCAGCTGAAAGAACAGCCATCAACCTGCAAACCCCAAACTATCCCAGTGTAACCTGAGGCTCTGAGCCTGGGGAGGATCTACTGAAAGGCTGTGACCTTCTCACATCTCAGTTCCCAGGAGGCCAAGAATAAGGTCAATATAAGTGTCATCTGTGATTAGACCAATAACTTTTGGTACTGTGCATGATTCTCATAAAAAAGGATATTGAAGTTATTAGTAGATATCTGTGCTATGATAAAGCAATATTCAGATTCAACATACAAGGTTCAAACTAACTTTTCTTTCTTGACCTCAATCATAAACCATTTTGTAAATTGTTTAAATGATTATTTCCAACTCCTTTATCCTTTCAAAGGAAAGCAGCAAAAAGAATCAACCAGATTTTTTTCAAGCAATATTTTTATATTGAACAAACTTGTGATTTTTATGAATGTTGTTCTCGTGGATACCAAGAGCTCATGTCTGATGATTTCCTGAACAGCAGATATAGGCTGCTATAAACTTTCAACTTGCCACTACAACCACTACTGAAATCCTATGAGAATTAAATGCCTGGGATCGAAAGACACTTTTTTTTTTTACTAAAAATCAGCATCTTATTCTTTATTTATTCACTTAACAAATATATTGAGCTTCTATTTGGTACCAAGAATTACAACACAATGGGCAATACCCCAAAGTCACGCTGCTACTCAGCATCTCTGAAGTTGCGAGCAGCCAAGGACGACAGCGGAGAGGCTGTGACCACAAGAAGCACGAGCTCTGATACCCTGCCTCTGCTTCCCGGAGGTTTCTGCTCCCCATAACCTTCACACATCATGGCTTGTACCCCTGCTTACTGGCTCAAATCTTCCCCAGTTCTTCAGCAAATAACGATTCACACAGGTGTTTATCAATGGTTCTTAGCATTTTTCCTACTATGGCTGGAATTATTTTAGAAGCTTGTGATAGTTTAAGAGCAAAGACCTTGACCCTGGTCTTATTTGGTTTACTATTGGCAGTCAGTTCTGTGACATAGGCTTTCTTTTTCTTTCCTTCTTTTTTTTCATTAACCTTGATGTTACTGGGATCTCTAAGTCACTCTTCCTCCTCCTATGTAAACTAACTCTATCATATGTTTTGATCTTCCTCTTTAGTTAGATCTTTTAGGCTTCCCAGATTCTCAGCTGCATCCCCAGTATAATTAAATGTGGCTCTCCTGTGTTAGTTCCTCACTCAGCAGCATAAGGTCCTAACTGGTGACTAAGGCGGGAGATGGCAGCCGGCCCATTGCACCTATTTCCCAAAATCCTGTAGAGAGATGAGCATGGAACACAGGGGAGTGGCAATGAGTCAATGCAGCGTGGGAAAAAGTAGATTTGAATTGACTGTAGAGATCCAGGAAATTGGAGTTCCTGTTTTGCATGATAGAGCTACAGGGCTCCAAGAAAGAGACCTGTGTGTAATTTTCCTCCTCTGGAATTAAAAAAAAAAAAGTAGTTTTGAAATTCTAGGCTTTAAATAAGGTTAATGATCAGGATTAGTGAAGTAGCATAGGGATATGGCATCTTTATGTGATATAAGGAACTGAATAATCAGACTAAAACAACAAATAAATGATAAAATTATTTTAAGATGGACTTAACATAGTGACTTCAAGTACATTTTTCCTTTTCTATGCCTTCAAAGGGAGATTCAAAGTAAGTGGACCTGGCTGTTCTGCAGAGCTGATAAATGAAGGTGCTGTGGCAACAGGCCAACCTGGCTGGACAGCGGGTTTACATGCCCCCACCTGGCCCATAGTAGTCTTTAAATAAACTTGTGTTTAAATTATGTTGAGTTGATAAGTACTGACTGTGCTGTTTTTCAATTATAAATCATTTAGCTTCTCTGTGCCTTGCTTGCTCCACTGCACAAAGGGAATAATGACAGCGCACACCCTAGAGCCTCATTTTAAGGATGCAGTGAGATGATTCTCGGGGGTTGTGCACACAGCAAGTGCATATTAAGGGTCAGTTGTTGCAAAGTGAATTGTCTCAAGTATTCTCTGGGCTGTTTCCCTTCAACATTTTTTAAACCAGCCAACAACAATTTTCCAGGATGGACATAAACTCTGGCCAATATCCTTGCTAAAAGTGGAAATCTCTGGCCCTCGTGAGAGAAGCTGTTGAATCCTGAAAAGCATATTGTATTAGCAAAACTGCTTGCATTTCCTCCCTTCACCTTGGGGTCTGCACTCTTTGTTTCCCCTTTCACCAGATAATATTCAGATCAAAGCATCCTTGCCCTGCTTACCCTCTAAAGCACATGATATCAGTAGGTTAATAGTTGAAGGTCACCGGCCTCCACCTCTCTGCACCTTGCTGCGGCCAAGCTCAGTAGCAGCCAAGGCCCCAGCTGGCGTGGGGAAAGCTGCAGGGAGCGCACTGTCTGCGCGCCCGCCTGGCAGCTGTAAAAAGCTTGGTGCAGTGATCTGGGTGCACCTGTTGGTCTGTCACCATCTGTTAGCCAAAATGTTAAAAAGCCACACCCTCGGAGGGCCAGCTGAGGAGAACTTAATCTCTCCCCTCCCTGGTGTCCAAATACAGGCTGCTGATCACATCTTACAAAAGAAAGCAGAAAGCCAAACACAAAGGAGAAACTGTCTGAACCCCGCCTAGGGGGAAACCTAATCTTCTGTCATGGCTGGGTTTTGTTTTTTATGCTAACAAGAAAGGGATTTTAGAATAAACCTAGATAGTTATTACCTGATAAGAAATCCTGTTATAAACTGCCACTTTTTTAAAGGATGATATTAGCTTTACATGAATACTAGTATTAAAAGAATTGAGCAGTAATGGTATTTAGTGTGGCAACTTAGTGAGGTAGAAAGATGACAAGGGACCCATGTCTGCTTCCTCTGAGGAAGATAGAACTGGAATCTCAGAGTGAAAAACAGCCCTGGATAAACCACCCTATAGGGGAGTAGGTCTTGGAGTCTCAAGTCCTGAGGCAGGCTTCGCCCTCCAGTTCTTCTCTCCCTGTAGCCCGCATCTTCCTGCACAGAACAAAATCTTACATTCAAAAGGGTCAAGGACCACACAAACTCATTGCATTTAGCCTGTGGATGTCATTTCAGAGGGAGCTGCCATTCTGTTTAACTGAATATCAGATACTCATTTTCAAAAGAAAGAGGGAAGGAATATTTTATTCAATGACCAGCCAAATCTTATCACAATTAAATATTCAGCTTGAATATGCATCTGACTAGACAACTTTCTTGACTATATACCACAGAATAAGTCAGAGTGAATGTCAGCATGCATTCTTGGCTTTGCAGAAAATAAATTGGGAGCAAGAAAGTGTTTTCCTTCCAAAGTTGAGAACCAAGGGTGATTTACTTTTTACTTTAAGATCTTAAAATAATTTTTAAGTTAGAAATGACTTCGTCTAGTTAAATAGTTTTTTACATATACACATATATTTGGAAAACGTAAAAAACACACTGGCCAGATCTTTTGTATGGCTTCCCATCTTTTGTATTGATTTTCTACTTCTTTTCTTTCTTATCAAATATCATTCAACCTAATCCTTAAGGAATACTGAATAGAATTAACACCTTTATACCAATCCCATTAGCCGTGCTGTTAAATTAATGGGTTCATTTCTGCCCTCAAGCAAGACGTGGATTATAATCTTGAGACAAGCTACCTTTAGGCAGTAGGCAATCACTTTAAAAACCTGAAAGCAGGCAGCATATGGCACACTGCACAATATAAAAGTGTTTGAGAGGTACAAGTTTCCACCCTCCATGATACATGCCCAGTTTTAAATAAAACATACCGTCATCTGGTTCACGCTTAAACACTGAAATTGAAATTATTGGCCATACTGTCATTTTCAAAACAATAGCTAACGGTTTGCACATGTGCTGTTTACAGATCCACAGCCTGTAAACACAGTCACCAACCACAACTTTGCAAAGGTAAATGACAGCTTGAAGAATTTCAAGTCCCCAGAACTCCTGGGATTTCCTCATTTTCCCCCATTTCATTCATTCTTTCATCTCGCCCCCCTCTAGAGTTCCCACCCCCAACTACTAATCATAGACACAACAGATCCTCCTCGGCTTGCGCATGCGTAACTTCCTAACCATGCTCCCTACCCCCCCGACACATTTTCCTGCTGTTGAGACCAGCTGGGATGTATTAGTCATGCTGAAGCACGTCATGTAACACAGCAAAATATCAGGCAGCCCAGTGTCATGGGGAAACTGAATCTACTTCATTATCTACCTAGGGAAAGGAGATAGAACTATCATGTAAATGGGCCTGGTCTTCCCTTCTGTGCTGTTAATATATATTCTATTAATATCATTAATGATATCCTAACACCTTGGTATAAATGAACATGGTATATTATGAAAGCCTCAGTGGTAACACTGTGACTCATACCTATGCTCTGGGGTCTTTTTCTACCCTTGTTCTTCATGCACAAATTCTGTAAATACTCAATGATTTTCATTTACATAAATAAGGGGAAAGATACTATTATCAAAGTTGAAAGGGCATTTCCCAAAGAGGCATTCTGCATCCCAGAACATAGTAGTATCACAAGACGTTGCTTTGGAAATTTAGAGGAAAAATGATAATATGTCATATAGTACTGTTTCTCTCTCTTTAATATACATTCAAATCACAGTCAGAGCCTTCTAGGAATGCTGTTTCTGAATGGGGGGCTGAAAAGTCTGTGTCTTTAACAAGCCTCTGGGTGATACTGATGCTGTTGGTGCCTGAACCTCACTTTGATTAGCAAGGTTGTATAGAAAGGTCAACATTTAGGACAGCTCAGAGAATACTGTGCTTTAGAGTTACTGAGAACTGACGTCAATCAAGAGCTGATTTAAATTTGTTGGAAAATACTATGACTTGACTACAGTTTTTCCTCACTTAAACTCACCATAGGGCTTGGTTGTCAGGATACCAATGTTGAGAGGTGGTGAGTCCTATGGGAAGTGTTTTGGATCATGAGAGTCACCTTCAGGAAGAGATTTGTGTAGTTTCTGCAAGAGTGGGTTAATTACCCAAGAGCAAATTGTTATAAAGCAAGTTCATGCCCTCAGTTTTTCTCTTGCTTCCTCTCTCCCTCAAGTGATCTTCCCACACATACTGACTTCCCTTCTCTTCTTCTCTACAATGAGATGATACAGCTGAGCAGGTGCCATCAACATTTTATTGGACCTTCAGAACTGTGAGATAATAGACTTCTTTTCTTGATAAAACATCCAACATCAGGATTTTGTTACATCAACCTAAAATGTTCTACAAAGGAAAATATCTTTGAGAACTGGATGATGATAAAGATAAGGGGCTAGCACATAACCTCTGGGAGATTTTTTTTTTTTTTGGTGGTCATAAAGATCCAGGGAAATTTCATGAGGAAGGGGAGATAGAAGTATGCTTAGTCTAAATTTTAACTTTTTTCATTCTTGAAGATCTGGACATGTTTGGGAACCCTAAAAATTCTCTTGAATAGATCATATATTGATGTCTCATGTTTTTAATAAAGAAACAGATGTATAACAGGTTTTCACAAATGAGTAAATGATGTTAAAAGAAGAGTAAAAATGGAATTGGAGTTTGAATACTTCTTCCACACATCATTTTAGGGGACACAATTCAACCGATCACAGATATTATGACATAGATGATTGCACTATGAAATGTAAATTCCCCAATTTTTTAAATCATACCATTTTGAACAATTATTTCTCCTAAAGCAAAGTTGACAGTCCTCAGGTGTCCAAGTGCTATGATTATGAGAGGGGAATAAAACTTAAGAAATTAAATTAAATTAACAAGTAAATAGTGTATATATTTACAGTATACATTATAGTTTAACATATGGAAACATTGTGGCCTGGCTAAATCAAAATATTTAATATATATATAATACTTCATATCTTATTTTTGAGATAGCACTTGAAACCTACTTTTTAGTAAGTTTTTATATATAATATATTGTTATTTAACTATAGCTACCTTGACATACAATAGATCTCTTGAACTTATTCCTCCTGTCTAACTGAAATTTTGTGTTCTTTGACCAACATCTTGCCATTCCCTTCCATCCCCTGTCCATGAAAATCGCCACTATATTCAGTTATTTCTATAAGTTTAGCTAGAAAAATTTTACTTTTTAACATGAGAAAATATTAACCAATTAAAAATGTAGAAGATATTAGCTACCTTTGCTTTTCTTTAGAAGTAATGTAATTCAGAATGTTTTTCTTATAAAGATTTGTAGATGTTTATATCTGGCAGTTGTTGTTCATTATTTATTAATAGCTACAACTAAAACATAGTACTTTATCACATTATACAGTTAATAGATTGTTGGTTTCTTGAAAACAGATATTGTCCTGCTATTTTGGTTGCATTTTTATTCTTAAAAGTATACTCTTAGTACATATGTATTGTTTATTCTGAATATTTTCTCAAATGAAGTTACACTAAATCATTCTGAAGGCAAAATAAAACTTTAATCATCAGTAACATCTAAGTGTGTTCTTGTCTAATAGACTGAGAAAAATGCTTATCAGAAAAGGTGAATAACAGCTGGGTGGGGTGGAACATGCCTGTAATTCTAGTACGTGGGAGGCTAAGACAAGAGGATCACAGATTTGAGGTTAGCCTCAGTAACATAGCAAGACCATGTTTCAAAATAAAAGAATAAAAATAAAAATGGGGCTGGGCGTGTAGCTCAGAGGTACAATGCCTCTGGTTTCAACCTTCAGCATCAAAAAATTAATAATTGATATCCTAGGCTCATGTTTTAAGTTTTAAAATCTAGAAGCCTAATATTTTATCCCATGGGGTGAGTCCAAGTGATTCAGAAAGTCATGATGATAGCTAATACCACCTGTTCAATTATGAGATATTAACTCTAACGAGTCACTTGCACATTGACTCCATGATTTAAGAGGTAAAAGGAGAAAAAAATTGATATGAAAACATTTTGACTTATCCTCCCAGAATCCTTCTTATAACCCCTCTCCCCCACCCAACGACACACATGCAAAAATATTCAAAGAAGAATCTTTGTGGTGAAGATTCAAAAACTCATCTTGAACTTAAAGCTAGCAAATGTCAGCAGTTTCACGTTAGTTTGTCCTAATGTTCTCAGAAATCCAAACTATGGTATCTTGCCACATTTAAAATTCTTGCCTGCTTGCTGTAGTCCCTAATAATATCCTGGCCATGTACCTTCATCTATATTCATGAGAGTGCAGATGCAGCCAAATTAGTGGCAGCAAAGCACATTTTACAGTGTAGAAAATACAATCTGGCTTCCTTTAAACATTTTTTGACAAAAAAGTTTTATTAAAAAAAAAAAAAAAGAAAGAAAGAAAGAAAACCAGACAGATTTAAATTCACCACCACCCGTCGGAGGAGTCTGTTACAAATGCACAGCTGGCTTGATGATGAGTGACAAATCAAAAGTCAGAGAGAAACTTCCCGATCATCTGAGCCCTTGCCACCCGATTAGCAGAAGAAAAACAGGGCAGATGGAGGGAGACGCAGCAGTTCGGAGGGAACAGATGGCCACTACGAACTTGATATATGAAATTAATAACACTTTCTCAAATACAATTAGTAACAGGAATACATTACCTGAATTTTCATAACTGTGAGCAAGCTGACATTAAATGAGGTTTTTCAGATTAACAGTTGATGTGGCATTGATATTTGGAGGGAAATAAAAATATATAGCAATATGAGAAACCTCTTGCTTTTGGGTGCCATCGATCACAATGTCATAACATATGAAAGGAGAATTGCTATTCAAAGAAATTCCATATTTAAATTTCACTAATTGGGATTTTTTTCCCTAATGTAGCCATTTGGGCCACATAATACATGAGATACTTAAGAGCATCGCAGATGTATGCAGCATCCACTACCCTAGATGAATTATTCTTTAGGAGGAAATTAACCATTGTACATCTCCTTGCAGATAAACCAGGGGAAAAGGCAAACACAAATAGGCATAGGATGGTAAAGTGTCAAGGTAAAATGGAAGCAAGAGCCGGCTTTTGTG
>PVLC010031467.1:0-18770 GCA_004027655.1 Graphiurus murinus
TCCTTTCCCTTCCTTCCTTTGGATTGAACCCAGGGGCATTCTACTTCTGAGCCCTATTTTATTTTTTAGTTTGAAACAGACTCTCACTAAGTTGCTGAGGCTGACCTCCAATATGAGATCCTCCTGTCTCGGCCCTTTCTTTACTTTTTTTTTTTTCCGGTACTGGGGATTGAACTCAGGGGCATTCTACCTCCGAGCTACACCCCCAGCCCTATTTTTTATTCTTTATTTTGAAACCAAGTCTCACTAAGTTGCGGAGTGCCTCACTAGGTAGCTGAGGCTGGCCGCGAACCCGGATCCTCCGGTCTCAGCCTCCCAAATGCTGGGATTACAAGCGTGCGCCACCACGCCCGACTCTCTTTCTTTACTTTTAACAGATGAAAGGAAACTATAGTTTCACAGGAAAACAGATACATGCTAGGAATGAAGTCCCTCAGTTTAATACTTCATAACTTAGGACTTTCCCATTCCTGTTTGACTTTAGCTTTCAGTAGTATTTATTACTACTGATGATGCAGTACAAGTAACTTAAATAAGTGCAGTGAATAGGATAAGATCATAGGAATAATGGGGATTTTGCCCACCTGAAGAGCTGAGTTTTGCTATGTGGGAAAGTGAACAGAAGTGTTCTGAATTTTCAAGAGAAACTGGATCCATGAATATTAACAAGCTACTGAAACCCAGAAATATTTAGCCATTGTGACCTCCCCCATAATGGAAACTTCACGTCTTCCTTTGCTATAGTTTAGATCTGGAATGTTCCCCAAAGGCCCATGTGTTGAAACCTGGGCCCCCAGCCTGCAGTACTATTGGGAGGTGATAGAACCTTTAAGTGGTGGAGTGAACTGGGAGGAAGTTAGGTCATTGGGGGTGTGCCCTTGGAGGATATATTGGGACTCTGGCCCCTTCCTCTTTCTTTTTGCTTTCGGGCTACCATGAGGTGAGCAACTTTACTCTGATACATATTTCCTGCCATGAAATTCTACCTCATCACAGGTTCAAAAGCAATGGGTCAACCAAGCAGAGACAGAACACTCTGGAACTGTGAGCCAAACTAAAACTTTCGTTCTTTAAGTTGATTTTCTCAGGTATTTTGTCACAGTGACAGAAAGCTGACTAATGCATTCTTCCACATTGTATTCTGGTATGGTAAGGAATCTGTTGTTGCTTCAGCCACAGTTGGACTATAATGTCATCCCCATCTCATTTGCCATTATATTTGCTGAAACAGTGGAAACAATTTTCTTAGTTGGAAACCAGATGCATTTTCTCATAGAAAATAAGGCACTTAGTGAAATCTTTCAGGTTCATTATGGGTTTAATAGGTGGCTTTGGTTTTGCTTGGGAATCTAAACAACGTTTTATGACATTTCTTCTAAAGGAAAACACACTTAGAATTACAAATAATTGACTTGCAACATGCTTTTCAAACAAAGCTAGTACCTGAGTCAAGAACTGCCAGTTCTGGAAGCTACACATTTTTTTAAAAGTACTTTCAAAAAGTTGCTGTCCCCTTCTTTCCTTAGATCAGTCATACTTTTCTGAATCTTATTTTATGTGTTTTAGTCCATTAACTTAAAATCCACCAATATGTCCATCTGCTCCTTTGAATAATATGCTGTATCAATAGCACTTTAAAAGCATCTCTACTTTCTAACTGTCCTATTTGCTAAGGACTTTTTGTTTGCATTTACTGTGTATACTTTTAACATATGAAAGTTTCACTGGTCTATAAACTTTTCTACTGTATTATAAGGTCCTCCAGGGCAAGTCTAAATATTATTCATCTTTGCACACCCTTTGCTTATCATAGTTCCTGGATAGTAGATACTGAAGAGATCTTACTTGCAGTGAACTGAAACATTGTAGTTTTGCTCCATTTTGAGATACCCTAGCATGACACCTGGCAATGAGGAACTTGACTCATTTTTTTTTTTTTTTTTTTTGCGGTACTGGGGATTGAACCCAGGGGCATTTTACCTCCGAGCTATACCTCCAGCCCTATTTTTTATTCTTTATTTTGAAACTGAGTCTCACTAAGTTGCAGAGAGCCTCACTAGGTAGCTGAAGCTGGCCGCGAACCCGGATCCTCTGGTCTCAGCCTCTCGAATGCTGGGATTACAAGCGTGCGCCACCACGCCTGGCTCAATTTAACTCATTTTAACCATCTTTCTCGACTACTGAGATTAATCAGGTTAAAAATCTAGATTGTGTGATTAGTGTTTCCAGAAATAAGGAAGCTATTTTATATCCTTGTAATGAAGGCCACCTGCTTGCTCATCAAACCTATTTGCTCTTCTTGGGTTCACAGTGAGAGTGCAGTTCCCACGATCCTTTGTAGCTGGAAGTGGCCTAAATTCAAGGCAGAGAATATGATGCTAAGTGAGATCAGCCAGTCTCAGAAAGTCAAGGGTTGTATGTTTTCTTTCATATGTGGGAACTAAAAAGAAAATAAGAAACAAAGGAGACTTCGGCCGGGCGTGGTGGCGCACGCTTGTAATCCCAGCATTCGGGAGGCTGAGACCAGAGGATCCGGGTTCAAGGCCAGCCTCAGCTACCTTAGTGGGGCACTCCGCAACTTAGTGAGACTCGGTTTCAAAATAAAGAGTAAAAACTAGGGCTGGGGATATAGCTCGGAGGTAGAATGCCCCTGAGTTCAATCCCCAGTACCGCAAAAAAAAAAAAAAAAAAAAAGAAAGAAACAAAGGAGACTTCAGATAAAGGAGGAGAAAGATCAGTAGACTAGTGGAAAGAGATTGGGGGAGAAGTGGGGAGATGAAAAGGGAGGATTGAGTAAGGATATAGTTCAAATAATGTTATGTCCATATATGAAGATATCACTGCTGAACTCTGTAACATGTTCAGGGAGGGAGGGGTAGGGAGTAGAGTGGGATGTGGAGGGAAACACATCAAGGGATGTGTGAATGTATGTTTGTATCACTTTGAACCTCACTATGATGTATAATTACAATGTACCAAGCCAGGCATGGTGGAGCATGCCTGTAATTCCACTACTTGGGAGGCTAAGATAGGAGGATCATAAGTTTGAGGTCTGCTTCAACAACTTAGTGAGACCCTGTTTCAAAATTAAAAAATAAAATAGGGCTGAGGTAGACCACCACTGGATTCAATCCCTAGTACCACCACCAAAACAAACAAACAAACAAACCCTCCAAACTACAATTACAATGCAACAATAAAAGTATAAAAACATTTCCAATAGTATGGAAATGGCCTGTGCTGTCATCTTCTGGCTCTACCTTCTTTTGGCTTCAAGTCTGTCCGGATGTCAAGGGATTGTCAGATCATGTTAAAGGAAAGCATTGGAAGACCATGCACATGTAACCAAATTAGCCTGGGAGTGATGATAATCAATTCCACTGAATTCCATTGATAAGAATTCAGTACATGATCCCCATTAAATGCAGGATGGGGCTGGTGGTAGCTGATAAATGTAGTCTGTTCAGGTAACCAATCACAAGCGACAACTCTTTAACAAAGAAAGATATATTTTTATTGTTTGGCTGGTCGACTTAGGCTGTTCTAACTTGTTTTCTGGATTGAACCAGGGGCATTCTACCTCTGAGCTATACCCACAGACCTATTTTTATTCTTTATTTTGAAACAGGGTCTCACTAAATTGTGGAGGGCCTCACTAAGTAGCTGAGGTTGACCACGAACCAGCGATCCTCCTGTCTCACCCTCCCAAGTACTGGGATTACAAGCGCATGCCACTGTGCTCAGAATTTATTTTGAAACAGGGTCTCATTAAGTTGCTGAGGGCCTCACTAAGTTGCTGAGGCCTGATCGAAAACCTGCAATCCTCCTGTTTCAGCCTCCCAAGTACTGGGATGACAGGCATATGCCACCATACCCAGCGGCTTTTTTAACTTCTTAATGTAATCTATACTTCACATTCACGAAGAATGAAGAACTCTAATCATATTAGTTAATTACTTTTAAAAATCTGTAGCTCCCCATTGTTGGCCATGCTAAGTATCATCTCCTCACCCTTAGTCTCATCTTCCAGCACTTCTCTACATTTTTCAAATGTTCCAGGCAAAATGGACTACTCACTGTTCTTCAAACACAGGATCCTTGATTCATCCCCTATTCCTATCTGGTTTTCTGTCTACCTCTCCATTTTGCCTCTCATGGGTGGTATATGCTTTAAATAAATTCAGCATATTTTTCTTATTTTGTACCTGAGTTCTCTAGTGAGGGCAGCCACTGAATTCTAAACTGTCAGTGTCAAAAATGATGTTCCCATTGAATGTCACAGTACTTGGCAGCAGCAGGAGGCT
Source organism: Graphiurus murinus (assembly GCA_004027655.1). Classification (NCBI taxonomy): domain Eukaryota; kingdom Metazoa; phylum Chordata; class Mammalia; order Rodentia; family Gliridae; genus Graphiurus; species Graphiurus murinus. Next base: position 4,305 of record PVLC010031467.1, read on the forward strand.
GGGCCCGCCAGCCCCAGGAACCGGCTTCTTTCATTGACATGTTACAATTAGCACCCATGGAGACAGCAGCTCACGCACATTCCGCTGTTTGTAACTACCAGTTGTGAGTGTTGGCATGAAGTCATTTCCTAAGGCATAGTGCCTACCCACTAGAAGTCAGAATTTTACTTCTGTATGAAGCAAAATTTAGGCCATTTACTGATGAATACAAAGACTTATCAGAGTCAATAAACTTGAAACAAGAGACCATATAAAGAAAAAATAAAGGAAGGAAGAAAGAAAGAAAAGAAGAGAGCATTAAGGAGCCATGGGACAATTGCAAGAGTCCTAATGGGGATGGGAAAAGAACATGGAAAGGGAGGGATTCCCAAGAGGTACAAGAAAACTTCTAAGGGTTATAAATGTTTATTTTCTTGATTACAGTGATGGTTTTGTGGGTGTGCATATATGTGTGTGCGCTTGTGTGTATGCAGTTTACATATATATTATATATGCACACACCAAAACACCAAATTGTAAATTATAAATGTGTACAGTTTAGTATATGTCAGTTATGCCCTAATAAAGCTGTTTAAAAGTTCCAATTATTTGTTTCTAGTACAGTATATAGGAATACGATTGATTTTTATACATCAACCTTGTATCCTGCGACTTTGCTAACTCATAAAAGTTCTAATAATGCTTGTGATTGTTACCATTGTTGTGATTAAATCAACATTATGAAACAGGATTTTATACATACACACACACACAAAAGACAATGAGGAGAGCAGTGGAGTATAAAAACAGAGTATGATATATATTCTTCTGGAAAAAATCTCTCTAAATTTATGAGTCTAAGGTTCCCAAAGCCAGAAAGCTAATCTAGCTGTTGATACATGATTACCTTTATGCCTGGTAACCCAATTTGCCAGGTTTTTCTGAGGGTTATGGTTCTAAATATTCTGTAATAATGCCTCGAGGCATATAAGTCCATGCAGGACAACCTTTGCTGTGGACACCATTTCCTTCTACTAGAATGACCTCCTCTTTGAGTATCTCAGTGTCTTTCCTGAAGATGTAGATGCTATGTTTGTTAGCCATCTTTGCAATGTTCAATTTACTGCATCCTGAATCTTTTCTGACTTGGCAAGCTCACAGGACCTACTCATTTTCATAAGAGGGAAGCTTCTCAGAGCCTTGCTTAATATTCAGTTACTGGGTTGAAATGAATGTTAAACATGAATACATAGATAAATACATAGGCTGGGTATGGTGGCACACACCTGTAATCCCAGTACTTGAGAGGCTGAGACAGGAGGATTGCAGGTTCAAGGCCAGTCTCAGCAAGTTAGCAAGATCCTCTGCAATTTAGTGAGACCCTGTTTCAAAATAAAAAATAAATTGGGCATTGTGGTGCATGCCTATGATCCCAGCACTCGGGAGGCCTAGGCAGGAGGATTGTAGGTTCAAGGACAGCCTCAGCAACATAGTGAGATCCTCAGTAACCTGTAGAGAATCTGTTTCAAAACAACAACAACAAAATGAATACATAGAGACTTTATTCTTAGAATTCAAGACATGAAAAAAAATCAGAACTAATATCCGGTCTCTCTAAAATAAATGAAGTGGAAAAAATGCCTTGACTGGGTCCCTCCCCCATCAATTCTTTTAACCACTCATCTTTCCATTCATTTGTCCATCTACTATTCACTGTGAGCTTTCTCTGCATAGCTATAGGATTCGGTGCTCCTGCTAAGAGCCTTCAATAAAAGAAACAGGCATATGTGTTTCTATCACTCTGAACCTCATTATGATATATAATTACAATGCACCAATACAACTATTTAAAAATAAGGCAATTTCTCACTGAGCATTTACTCTATGTTCCATTCCCCATCTCTTGGATATTTTTTGTGCTATTCTGTTTTGTTTTTAGGTTTGAGCATCATTAGACTAATAGCATTGACTATTACTTCCATGATCAAAAGCTTTCAGCATTTTTGGAGGGCACTGGAGGTTGAACCAGGGGCATTCTACCTACGAGCTACACCCCCAGCCCCACTTTATTTTTTATTTTAAAACAAGGTCTCACTAAGTTGCTGAGGTTGGCCTTGAACCTGTGATTCTCCCGTCTCAGCCTCCAAAATATTGGGAGTACAAGTGCACGCCACTATGCTTGGCTAAATATTCTTAAAAAGAAGCAAAATGCCACGAGTCTATTAGACAATATAGAAGAAGTGAAGTACAAACTTCTCAGTTGGCCTTTCAAAGCCCATTATCACATGGGCCCTACCACCTTTTTCCAGCTTATTTCCCAGTCCTCTTTTTCTTCTATCTAATCATATAAACTGATATTTTTGTAGTTTCTTGAAATTCTCCCTTGCAGACCACCATCCCAAGATCTTTCTTAATGCGATCCCCTTTCTTTTAATGCTCTTTTACTCAACCCTACCTATAAAAATCCTAATCCTTGAAGATCTGGTGCAGACCTCAGAGTCTCCAAGTTTAGTTTTTAAATTTATACCAAATCCATTTATCCTTCTCTGGGAACACTAATAGTGTTTGTGTGTTGTGTGTCTGTGTCTCTCGAGGTGGTTGTTAAATATACAAACAACTTTATGTGCAATCCATTTTTTTTTACCTCCAATTAAGGACTATCTCTTTCAATTATTGAAGCTCAGAGAACACCTAGAGTAGTGCTATGCACAATTAGTCTTGCAATAAATGTTTGTTGACTTGAATGGGCAATGTTCAGTCATTTAAGGTCTGTAGGGAGGGGAGCCAGTAGCCAAGGAAGAAGGGAGAAATGATAAAGGCCAACTAGGAAGCTATTGTTAGAGCTGAGTGATAACGAGCTTTTGGGCTTCAACCAAGTTGGAAATGGAAAAGGAGGATGGATGATTAAGAGCCTCCATGCAAAATATTGGTTATAGGAGGAGAAAGAAAGAGAAATAAGATCAGGGACTGGAGCCTGGGTACTGCTGGGAGAATGGGGGCATCCTGAAAAGAAAGAAAGAAAGAAAGAAAGAGGAAGAAAGAAAAACTCAGAGAGGGGTAGAAGGGTGGTTTGGGCAAAGGGGGAGGGACAGTTAGCAGATAATGAGTTCAGTCTTTTAGGGACTGAGTTAAAGATACAGGTATAACCAGGACAAAGGACATAACAGGTGGCTGGAAATATGGCATTGCAGCCTTGGAGGGCCACCAGTTTTGGGGTGATGTTTGTAATTGAAAGAGCAGAAGTAATTTCCCCAAAAGAAACCTTGTAGAACTGAGGAAGAAGGATCACAGTTTCCTGGCCAGCCTCAGCAACTTAGCTAGGCCCTCTGCAACTTAGTGAGACCTTGCTTCAAAATAAAAAATAAAAAATAGGGCTGTGTAGCTCAGAGGTAGAATGCCCCTGGGTTCAATCCCCGTAACACACACACACACACACACACACACACACACACACACACACACACACACACACCCGAGGAAGAAGGCTGGGAAATAGACCTTAGTGAGTGCCCATGTGCTCAGAACATTGTCACCTCCTCAACTCCTTTTCTGTGACAAGATTTGCTGATATAGATGAACATCAAGTACTTGGCTGTCAGTTTCATTGTAGCTGTTGAAATTATTTCTCTGGTCAGGAATTTTCTCTTCTTTACTCAGACCTTAAACTCCCAAACTTTCTGAGCTTGCCTTTCTGAGGGCACCAGATAAAGTGGTTACCTTTTAACTAGAGAGCAAGGCACAATGTACAAATATTAAAGATAATGAACTGAATTCTGTATATCAGGGTTAAGTGTACTTTGAACTTTGAGTGGTGAGCAAGGAGAAATATATAACTGGGGAGAGAAGTATAGAACTGGGATGGTAACTGGAGCAAACAGTTCTTAGGAAGTCTGGATTTTGGTAGGAGCTAACCCAGAAACTCTTAACTTTTTTGAGAACCATTGGGAGGCCTCCTAAACAGACTCAAGAAGCATTTATTAAGCATCTATTATACTCTGGGGCCTGTGATCATTGTTTTACATATTTAATTTTCCCCTGAACCCTGTGAAATAGATATTCTCTTTGTTTTCAGAAGAGTGTATCCTAGGTCATTCTGAGATAGTGAACCCTGCACTACTTCTGCTGGCACCACTGCCAGGGTCATTAGATGTGGAGAACACTATGTCAACCAAATGGCAGGTGCCCTTATGCCAGAGTCCTTAATCGCTGACTCAGTCTTAGGAAAGACCTCCAATTGGCTAAGCCTGAGTCATGTGCCTGTACCCCAGATGCCATGCCAGGTCTGGGCTTTGTGGCTGTGGTGTGTGTGTGTGTGTCACTGGGGAATGAACCCAGGAGTGTTCCAAGTTTGAGATATACCCCCAACCCTTTTTATTTTTTAATTTTGAAACAGGATCTTGCTAGTTGCAGAAGGTCTCATTAAGTTGCCAAGGCTGGCCTCAAACCTGTCATCCTCCTGTCTCAGCCTCCTAGGTCCTGGGATTACAGGCATGTGCCACCGTGGCCGGCCTTTGTGGCTTTTGTAGTTGCTTCCTTCAAAGTTCGCACAGTGGGGCTCCTCCTGCCATAGGAAAAGGGATCAAGTGCTGGGAAATCTCCAAATCATCAATACAATCCACTTCAATGAAGAAAGCAGATTTATATATCCAAGGACACCAGTAAACTCTAGAGTGGAACTCAAATCTGGGTCTTCCAATTTTGATTAATCTTTCCATTGTACTATTGCTGTTTTGCTGTAAGTATTTCTCTGTCTTTTCCAAAACTTCTCACAATTAACAAAACTTCCTGGCTGCTTTTCATGTACCAGCCACTGTGCTGGGTGCTTTAAATATGTTGCTTAAATTTTATAAAGGCCTTTGTACATAGATATTATTGGGAGGAATTAGCATCCCTATTTACAGATTAAGAAAGTGAGGTTTAGAGAGCTTATGGAACGGGTGCATGATCATTTGTAAATAAGTGGCTTTGTCTGGCCAATTATAAAGTTGGAGGTCTTTCTATAGCATGATGGAGCCGTCGGAGGCTGGAGAGGGGTGAAGATCTGAGACTTCTTTATCTTTGCTTTTTCCTACCTCTGGCTCCTAATTTAGTGACTGGTGCATAGCAGGGTCCCCATCAATGTCTCTTAAATGTATGAGTAGGTATACTTGAGCTAAGTAGTAGGAAAGGAAACTTTAAAGAATGATAGTGAGAACTAATATGGAGCAGTTTGGATGGAGATAAGAGGACATCATGAGCCAGACATGGTGGCACACTCCTGTAACCCCAGTATGTGGCAGGCTGAGACAGGAGGATTGCAGGTTCGAGGCCAGCCTCTGTAATTTAGCAAGACTCTCAACTTAGTGAAACCCTGTTTCAAAATTTAAAAATAAAAAGGGCTGGGTGTAGTTCAGAGGTAGAATGCACTTAAGTTCAATCCCCAGTACCCCCCCCCCCACACACACACACACACATACACACACACAAAAAGACCATCAATCATGCAATGAGGTAGAACTGCTTCTTACTAGATTAAAAAAGGGTTAAGAGTTAAGACACATTAATAAAGCTTGCCCTGTGGGGATTCCATCTATGAGTATCAAAGCCCAGTTCCCTTGCCTTAGGTTTGGACAACTCTACAATGTAATTTATACTCTATATTTTTCTTGTAGGGTCAAAATACAGCTTCTCTCTGAGGAGCTTTACCTGAAATGGTCCCTATGCTTAGCTTCCTACCAGTCTCTGTCCTGCTCCCCTCACTCTTTTCCTGGCATCTCTGGAGAGGAAACTTACTAACTTACTTGCATGTGAATTCTTGGGTCTGTTCCAGCAGAATCCTGCCTAAGTCTAGAGCAGTATGTCTGACACTGGCAGACACTCAATAAACACATACTAAGCTGGGCATGGTGGCCCATGCCTATAATCCCAGTACTTGGAGGCTGAGACAGAAGGATCACATGTTCAAGGTCGGCCTCAGCAATTTAGTGAGACCATCAGCAATTTAGTGAGACTCTTTCAAAATAATATATAAAAAAAAGGTGGGGCATAGCTCAGAAGTTGACTGCTTCTGGGCTCAATCCTCGGTACCAAATAAATAAATAAAAACAAACACATACTGGATGAAGGACTAACTGAGTCTTAGAGCCATCCCTCTTCCTCATGTCAAATGTTCATAGAACCATAGGACCATCAAGCAGTGGAAGTCCTCTCTTCTTCATATCCTTTACATCTTTCCCCTTCTTCCTTTGCTACTTTCTTCGATCAGACCTATTTTATTCCTCACTCCTATTATAGCTGGAGACTTTCAGTAGTTTTCCAGTCCCCTCTAGCCCACTTTCCTCATTGCAGTCATGAATTTTGCACGAACTCTGAAGTTTAGATCATCCTCTTAAAGTCCTTTTAAACTTCTCTAAGGTCAAGTTCCTTGGTGTTTTGGTTCTTGCTTTTCCTCTCTACATCCCAGTTTCTCTCTCCCCTTCTTCAGACATGATTTTTGCTCCAGTCATTGAATTATTTGTAGTTTTATAATTTTGGCCCTTCTGTGTAGGTCTCCATCCATTTTGAGTCAATTTTTGCATATGGTGTAAGGTAAGGATACAATTTCATTCTTTTGCATGTGCATATCCAGTTTTCCTGACACTATTTGTTGAAAACACTGTCCTTTTCCAATTAAATGGTCTTGACATCTTTGTCAAAAATCCATTGCTCATGTATGTTAGGATTCATTTCTGAGCTCTTAATTCTATTCAGTTGGTCTATGTGTCTATCCTCATGTTAGGATAACGCTTTTTTGATTATTATAGGTTTATAGTAAGTCTTCCAACTTTGTTCTTCTTTTTAAAAATTGTTTGGGCTATTTGGGGTCATTTGAAAGCCCATATACATTTTAGGATTGTTTTTCTATTTCTGTGAATAATATTTTAAATTATAACATTTTATAGATGTCAAAATTTTTATAAGCCCTGCTTTAGCAGTATACCCTAAGTTTTTGGTATGCTGCATTTTCATGTACATGCATCATGAAATATCTTTATGTTCCTCCCCCTCCCTTTCCTTCCCTCTCTCTATCCCTCCCTTTCTCCCTCCTTTCCTCCCTCCTGTCAGTACTGGGGATTGAACCCAGGGACATTCTACTTCTGTGCTACACCCCCAGTCCTTTTTATTTTGAAACAGGGTCTCACTAAGCTCCAAGGATCTCACTAAATTGCTGAGGCTGGCCTCGAACCTGAGATCCTCGTCTCAGCCCCCCTAAGGCATGCACCACCATGTCCCAGTTTTTTAAATTTCTTCTTTGATCTGTTGATTATTGTTTAATTCCCATGTATTTGTGAGCTTCCAAAATTTCTATTATTCGTTTCTAATTTTATTCCATTGTAGTTGGAGAACATACTTTATTTCCATCCTTGTAAATCTGTTAAGGCTTGTTTTGTGGTCTAGCATATGGTTGTCCTTGAGAACATTCCAAAAGCACTTGGAAAAATGTATATTCTACTCTTGTTGTGTGGCATGTTCTCTAGATGTCTGTTAGATCTAGTTGGTTTATACTGTTGTTCAAGTCTTCTCTTTGCATTGGTCTTCTGGCTAGTTGTTCTGTCCATTGTTGAAAGTGAGGTATTACAGTCTCTGTTGTGGAATTCTCTCTTTCTGTCTTCATTTATATTAGTTTTTGCTTCATGTGTTTTGGTGCTTGTTAGGTACACATATGTTTATAATTGTTATACCCTCCTAATAAATTGAACTTTTATCATTATAAAATGACTATCTTTATCTCTAGTAATTTTTTTGTGTTGAAGTCTATTTTGTCTTATATTAGTAGAGACACTCAACTTTCTTTGCTGCTTGCATGATATTTCTTTCATCTTTTCACTTTCTATCGATTTGCTGGGGATGGAACCTAGGGGCATTCTACCTCCAAGCTACACCCCCAGCCCTATTTTATTCTTTTATTTTTTATTGGGTGCATTGTAATTTTACATCATATTGGGGTTATTCTTTTTATTTTGAAACAGGGTCTCACTAAGTTTCTGAGGCTGACCTTGAATCTGTGACCCTCCTGTCTCAGCCTCCCAATTACTGGGATTACAAATGTGCAACACCATGCCCAGCTTCTATTTGTATATTTGAATTGAAATAATATCTTCTATTCAGATCATATAGAGATTTTTTAATTTGGTCTGACAACATCCTTTCTGATTAGATTGATTAATCCATTTATATTTAATGTTATTATTGATATAGTTGGGTTTATATCTGCCATGTTAGTTTTCATTTTCTATCTCTCATGTCTTTAAGTCTTTCTTGTTCTTCCGTTCATACTTTGCTACTCTCTTTGGAATTATATAAATTTTTTTGAGGTACTGGGGATTGAACCCAGGGGCCTTTTACCTTCAAGCTGCACCCCCTGTCCTATTTTTTATTCTTTATTTTGAAACAGGGTCTCACTAAGTTGTAGAGTGCTTTACAAGTAGCTGAGGCTGGCTGTGAACCTGGATCCTCCTGTCTTAGCCTCCCAAGTACTGGGGTTACAAGCATAAATTAATATTTTATATTGTAGCATTTTCATTTTCTAATGATTTTTCTCACTACATATTTTAAGTTATTCATAAAATAGCTTCAGATTTATACTAACTTAATTCTGGGGAAATTTAGGAGTGTTACTCTTTTGTAGGTCTAGTCCTTCCCTCCTTACTTGTGGTTACTCTTTCTTTCTTTTTTTTTAAATAGTACTGGGGATTGAACCCAGGGGTATTCTACCTCTGAGCAACATCCTCAGCCATTTTTAATTTTTTTTTTGTTTTGAAACATGGTCTTACTAAGTTGCTGAGAGTTTTATTACATTGCTGAGGTGATCCTAGAATTTGCAATCTTCCTGTCTCAGCCTCCCAAGTACTGGGATTACAGATGTGGGCCACTATACCTGGCTTCTTTGATCCCCCCCTCCAACTAGGCACAACTGTTATGTATATCTAGTTGTAGTTGAATGGTTTATTGTTTTCAACAATGCCTTGGTACATAAATTGCTTTTCAGATTAATCCAATCTAGTTTGGGCTCCGTTAAAGGGGTAGTTTCTGAGATCAGTATTTTAGATTTGCTCTGACCCCAAAAGAGCTCTTCCCAGATGTTTCTTTCCCTATTTCTCTCCAACAAACTCGTTGGTCTACATTTTATCCTATATCTTCCATGAATCTACCAGTCTCTTCACAATTGCTTTCCAACACAATTTCTACTTTTCTTGAGTGTCCCTTGGCTTGAACTTCACTCTGTTCCAAATAAAGTCGCTTCCTTTGATGGAGGAGGAGGAAGAGCAGAAGAGGAGGAGGAGGTCTTTCCTCTTTTCTTTGGGAAAAATACAGTGAAACAAAATGCAATTCAGTGTCAATGAATAATCATTCCATGGTTACTATAGGGACTGCTTTCTCCTCTTCTTTCCTTGCCTATTCTGTAGAGTTTCTTGGTGAGATGGCTAAAGGAAGAAAGAAAAAAGCAGAGTCAGTTTAGGGGACTAAGATAATTTAGACTAAATAGATGGTGATGTCTTGATTTAGCAATTTATAGGAAGCAGTAAGTGTAGTGACACCATGTGTACATAATATTAGGTGATACTTCAGGTGATCTCTCTTCCCTTTCCTCCCAACTGTGGACCACATCACTTCAAGGGTTTGGTTTTGCCTTAAAACACATTGTGTACTTTAGGGGTGACTACCCATAAGCCCTGTGGCTCTTCAATAGTCTTTCCCACCAGCTGATTAATTCTTGCAATTCCATTAGTAGAGCTGCATGTCTTTTGAGTACAGAGAGCCTAACAGGGTTGTATTGGTTCCCTCAGGGTTCTGTAACAAAGTACCATGAATTCAGTGAGTTCAGACAACAAAAATCTAGTCTCCAGCCAAGCATAGTGGTGCATGCCTATTATCCCAGAACTTGGGAGGCTGAGACAGGAGGACCACAGGTTCAAGGCCAGTCTCTGCAACTTATTGAGACCCTCAGCAACTTATTGAGACCCTATTTCAAAAAACAAAACAAAACTAAAACTAAAACTAAAATAAGGCTGGGAGTCTAGCTCAGAGGTAGAATGCTCCTTAAAAAAATCTTAGTCTCCCACAGTTCTGGAGGCTGAAAGTCTGAAATCATGGTGTCTGCAGGCTCATGCTCCTTATAAAGGCACTGGACAGACTCTGTTCCATGCTTTTATCCTCACTTCTGGGGTATACATGCAAGTTTTCTTATTCCTTGGCTTGTGGATGCCTCATTTTTATCTTTGTTTCTGTGGCATATGGCCTTCTTCCTGTCCATCTTCTTGTGTCTTTGAATCTTTCTCTTTCTATAAGGACACCAGTCATTGAATTGAGGGACCACTCTATCCCTGTACAACCTCCTCTTAACTTGTTTATATACTCAAACATCTTATTTCCAAATAAGGTAACACTCAAAGGATTGGAGGTTAGGACTTGGAGACATCTTTGTTTTTATTTTGTTTGGTTTGGTTTGGTAGTGGGGATTGAACCCATAAGCGTTCTACCTCTGAGCTATACCCTCAGCCCTTTTAATTTTTTATTTTAAAAAAGGGTCTTTCTAAGTTGCTGAGGGCCTCACTAAGTTTCTGAGATTATCCTCGAACCTGTGATCCTTCTGTCTCAGCCTCTGAAGGACTGGGATTACAGGTGTACACCAACCATACCCAGCTTGGAAATATCTTTTATGGGACACAGTTGAACCCAAAACAATGATTAACAGTAAGCTGTCAAATACTTGCAGATTAGCACGAGGAAAGCATTCCTAGAAGGCTTCAGAATCTCAGGGATACGGGGGACAGGGAGAAGAAGGTGGGGGTGTGCTTCTATTCACTGTACATTAATGCTGAAGGTGAGTATGTTATGGTTATAGAATGTCCCTTGAAGAGATTATGTTTTGATGTTCAGAGTTGATGTAATTGAGTTATGAGGGTTGTAATCTCATCAGTAGATACATTCATTTTAATGGATTTACCATGGCCTGGGTAGTAACCTAGGCCAGTGGGGTGGGGCTGGAGAAGGTGGGTCCCTGGGGTGTGGACTTAGGGATTGTGCTTGTGTTTTTGAATCCCCTTGCTTGCTTGCTAGTGCTCTCTCTCTCTCTCTCTCTGTCTCTCTCTCTCTCTCTGTCTCTCTCTCTCTCTCTCTCTCTCTCTCTCTCTCTCTCTCTCTGTCTCTGCTTCTGGTCCCCATGATGTGAGAGCGGAGTTTTGTGCTCTCTCTTCCTTCCCTTCTCTCCACCATGCCCTGAACTTCCCAGATATAACCCAGCCTGACATGGATTGAAACTTTGAGATCTTCATGAATACTGTGAGCAAATAAATCTTCCTTCCTTTACGTTGTGTGGTTGGTCTTTTTGGATGATATCAGTGAGGCTGTTGACTGAGACAGTGGGTCCACTGTGACCCTGTGGTACTCTGTCACTTCAATGATAACAAGGAAGAACCTTTTGTTCACTTCGTATTATCAATTATTTGAGAAGATAGATGAGCCCCAGCTGGACAGAGTAACAGGAATAAAGTAACTTTGATAAAATTGTGGATGAGTCCAGAGGGAAAGAAATTTTGGTACAATGATCTGGTTTGAGCCAAATGCCTCTCTAACTTAAATAGTTTTGAGAGGCAATTGAAATCTCAAATTCCCCAAATATTAAAAATTTGCCTTGTCTTATCTTCATCTTTGGTTGTGTTGTAATTAAGCTACTAGAAGTTTAGCTTTTGGTTTCCTTTCATGGGATTTGTTTTAGAATGCCAAAGAACCACTGAGTTTTAATTCCCTTTCACTTGTATTATCAATTATTTGAAGATTAGAAAAACTGGCCCAATAAAGTATCAAAGACTAAATGAAGTTTGAGGCAAAATGAACAAAAGGTGTTCATTTCTGTCAATGCACCAAGGACTCAAAGGTATTAGAGAGGAAAATCAGTTTTATAGCATAACATGAGAAATACTGAGACAGTCTCTAATTGGCAAATATTTTGTTAAGTTGGAATTTTTTACAGGGGAGGGAAACTTAATTTTCTTTTTTTGTGTGTGCTGGAATTGAACCTGGTGGGAGGTCCTACAACTGAGTTACAACCCCTTTTATTTATTTTTTTATTTCAAAACAAGGTCTCTCTAAGTTACTGTGCAATGGCCTCAAACCTGCAATCCTCCTGTCTCAGCTTCCCAAGTACGGATATTATAGGCATGTACCACCTGCCTAGCTGGGGGGAAGACCTTCTAAAGGTCTTTAGATGCATTTCCTGGTTGGCTGCTTAGTGTTGAGGTGGAGGGTTTTCAATGGGTGGCCGTATTCTGGAGGGAGTGGGAGCTTATGGGGTGCTTTCTTGCAGTAAATTATCCATGTGTTGTTGGAGAGAGGGGAGCTACCATGGCAGATAGTTTCCAAAAAAGAGTGAGAGCTATAGATAATAAACCCCATTGTAATGGGATATAAATGATAAAAAAGGGAGACTACTAAATAGCAGTTTGAAGCCGGGCGTGGTGGCGCACGCTTGTAATCCCAGCATTCGGGAGGCTGAGACCGGAGGATCCGGGTTCGTGGCCAGCCTCAGCTACCTAGTGAGGCACTCCGCAACTTAGTGAGACTCGGTTTCAAAAATAAAGAATAAAAAATAGGGCTGGGGGTGTAGCTCGGAGGTAGAATGCCCCTGAGTTCAATCCTCAGTACCGCAAAAAAAAAAAAAAAAAAAAAAAAAAAAAAAAAAAAAAAAAAAAAAAAAAAAAAAAAAAAAAAAAAAAAAAAAAAAAAAAATAGCAGTTTGAAACAAAGCTGCATTTATCTGCTTGCCGGGCAGCACTCAAATACTATCTCAGCAAGACTCACTTAGTAGAACTAAAGGCCTAGATGCAGAATGAGAAAGTAGAAAGTACTCTAAATGAGAGAGATTCTGAATTCAGGTATCCTGCTGGCTAATAAAGCAGATTGGAAATTCTTCTATGCCCATGGTCGCCTTTAGCTGTTTTATCACTAAGTGCCAGAGAGCTGAGTTTTGAACATTCCAGGATGGCAAGTGTTAAATTCCAGTGGGTCTCACTTCATTAAGGGGAATACTCATATGTGCATGTTAGTGGCTCAGCTTACTTTTTCTTTAATTGAGAAAACTCAACATAAACATTAAAGAAAATCAGAGCCAAGAAAACATCAATAACTGCACAAATGTATCCCATACAACATTTTATTTGGGTGTATTGCTTTTAAGTTTTTGTCTAATGAACTTATATTTAATAGTTATAGATATATTGCACATACTATTATGGATTTCTTATTTTCTTTCTGACTTGATAATATCCTAAAATATTTTTTCTGTGTTATTACATCATTTTTATTTAATGGCTATATAATCTTCTCTCAAGTCAATGTAGCATTCTTTATTTATGGCTCCTATTTTTTGACATTTGGTATTTCCAATGACCTGTTTTCATAGATACAAGGTAGCAGTGAACATCTTTGTGGTTCAAGAAAGTTTTTCTTTCCTCGAATGATTTCCTTGATATTAATTCCCCCAAAGTGAGCATTCTTTGTTAAAGGAAAGGAACATCTCCTAAGGTCTTAATATGAGGGGCCAAGTTTCTTTCAAATTTCCAGTGGCTCTTTCCCTTACTCTCACACCACTCTATAGCAGTAAGTATGTAACAGTTTTACCCAAAATTTATCAGCACACAATGTTCTTGCCATTAAAAAATTTGCTACTTTAAAAGAAGCATAGATTGATACATCAATATTATTTTAAATTACATTTCTTTATTTGGAAATATCTGCATTTTCTCTTGTCTTTATTTCCTAATGTTAATTACTTCTTTTTTAATTATTTATTTTGTGTGGTACTGAGGATTGAACCCAGGGGCATTCTACCTCTGAGCTACACCCCCAGCCTTGTTTTTTTTAAAATTTTTTTATTTTTATAAATTGGTGCATTGTAATCATACATCTTTGTTAGGTACAGCTAATAAAGGCATATGTGCACACATTTCTCATTTAACTCCTTTCCCAATTCATGCTCCACTCCCTCCCTCCTTCTCAAGTTCAGTTTAGTGATTGACTTTGATATATTTGTGAAAGTACATCATATGCATTAGGGTGCCCCCTCCCACCCCACCACCCCGTCCATCACCTTCAGTTAAGTCAACTTCTTTGCTTATCTAGGGTTTCTCCTTTTTCCTCTGGAGTCCCCCTTATGCCCCATCTTCTCCCTAGCATCCGCATATTAGGGAGAACATATGTTTTTTTTACTCCTTGTGACTGACTAATCTCACTTAACATAATGTTTTCCAGTTGCATCCATTTCCCTGCAGATAACATGATTTTGTTCTTCTTTATGGCTGAGTAAAATTCCATTGTGTACATATCCCATAGTTTTGTAATCCATTCATCTGTTGATGGACATCTTGGCTGCTTCCATAGTTTGGCAATTGTAAACTGTGCAGCTATAAACATAGATACACATGCATTGGTCTGATAGTTTGGTTTCCGTTCTTTTGGGTAGATACCCAG
>PVLC010031468.1:0-18534 GCA_004027655.1 Graphiurus murinus
AACTTAGCAAGACCCTGCTTCAAAATAAAAAATACAAAGGGCTAGGGGTATATCTCTGAGGTAAAATGTCCCTGGGTTCAATCCCCAATAATAAAAGGAAAAACAGAATAAAACCAACACACACACACACACACACACACACACACACACACACACACACACAAAACAAGAAACAAAGAAGATGGAGGCTCAAGCCATTGAGACCAAGTGAGATCTCACAGACTGGTTACATGTGTGTTTAATAAAGTCTATACTAACTATAGAGTTTCTAGGGCATCTCTGCACACTGAAAAGTTTTAGCAGCTAAAGACAAAACCTTACAGACAGGGGATTCTGCATCTGAAAGAGCTTGTGATTCCTAGGGTTCATGTCTCAGCCTCCCCCAGAAAGCAGCTCCTAGACAGACATGAACCAGTTACAAGGAACTCTTCCCAGTGTTCATCAACTAGGAGCTCTTGGGGTAGCGAGAGCTGGGGCTACAAAGCTTCTGCTAAGAAATAAGGGAATGGAGAGTGGGGTATGAGGAGGGGAAGAGGGCAGCCCTCTCAATACATCCTCAAGTACTAAACCCTAAGGTTATGCACAAGCAAAACAGGGCCTCCAAACCTTCAGGCAGCCTCAGCCAGTCAACTGCCTTCTTACTGCCCAGGTCAAGTTGTTCTGTCAGTGCTCTCCCATCATCAGAGAAGGTAGTGAGCAATCACAGAGTAGAAATTTAGGGTGCACCTTAGTTCCTGCACTGCCGAGAACACACAGTTGCTATGAAGAACATAAATAGCTGAAGCTAGAGAAATAAAATTGATGAAAACTTTCTTCAAGACATGACTTTTAGTTAATTGAAGACTGAAATATCCTAGTCATTAGTATCAAAGTTTTGCTGTGAGAAGGCTCTAGGCCACCAGTGACTGGTTAAGACAGGAACCTTAGATTAGTATCAAACAGCAAGGATGGAGATCAGCTCAAGAAAGATATATTCCTTTGCCTGTTCTGGCCAAGGGCTTCACACCAGCTCCTCATTGGGCAAAGAACAGAGGTAGCAAGGATACCTGATTTCAAATTATACTATAGAGCTATAGTAACAAAACCAGCAGGGTACTGGCATAAAAACGGACACGTAGACCAACAGAGTAAAATAAAAGACACAGAGACAAACCCACACAGAGACAGTCAAGGATCATTGACAAGGATGTCAAAAACATACATTGACATGTAGAAAGATGAAACTAGATCCTTTCTCTCACCCTGACAAAAGTCAACTCAAAATGGATCAGATATAGGAATTCTACCAGAAACTTTGCAACTGCTAAAAGAAAACCTAGGGTCAACATCCCAACATAGGTGCAGGCAACAACCTCCTCAGTGGGATTCCTACAGTTCAGGAAATAATACCAAGAATCAACAAATGAGATGTCATCAAATTGAAAATCTTCTGCACAGCAAAGGATATAATTAATTGTGTGAAGAGAGAGCCTACAGAACGTGGGCTACTCTTTCAACAAAGAATTAACATACAAAATATATAAAGAACTTAAAAAAAAACACCGAAACAAAACAAAGCAAAAACTCACTCCAATCAAGACATGGGCAAATGAACTAAAGAAGTACAAATGGCCAGGCCATAGGAAAAAATATTCAACATCTTTAGCCATCAGGGAAATGCAAATAACACCACACTGAGATTTTTTATCTCACTCCAGTTAGAATGACAATCATTAAAAATAAAAATGACAATAAGTTCTGGCAAAGATGTGGAGGTGGGGAGGGGAGAAACTCTTATATATTGTTGGTGATAACGTAAATTAGTACAGCCACTTTGGAAATCAGTATAGAGGTTTCTCAAAAGACTAAGAATGGAGCCACAATATGACCTAACTAAATCATTCCTTGTATTTTCCCCAAAGGACTAAAGTCAGTATACTATAAAGATACCCCTGTTTATACCAACACAATCCACAATAGTCAAGTTATGGAACCAGCCTAGGTGTCTGTCATCAGATGAACAGATAAAGAAAATGTGGTATATATACACAATGGAGTTTTATCCAGCCATAAAGAAGAATGAAATTATGTCATTTGCAGGAAAACAGAACTGGAGAGCACTATGTTAAGTGAAAAAAGCCAGGCTCAGCAATTAAAGAGTAGTATGTTAGCCAGGCATGGTGGTGCACGCTTGTAATCCCAGCATTCGGGAGGTTGAGACTGGAGGATCCGGGTTCGCAGCCAGCCTCAGCTACCTAGTGAGGCACCCTGCAACTTAGTGAGACCCTGTTTCAAAATAAAGAATAAAAAATAGGGCTGGGGGTATAGAATGGCCCTGAGTTCAATCCCCAGTACCGCAAAAAAAAAAAAAAGAGTAGTATGTTTTTTCATATATGGAAGCAAGAGGGAAAAAAGAAAGAAAAGGGATTTCATGAAAATAGAAAGGCAATAGTAGGGTAGAGGAAGAGGACCAGAAGGAGGGAGAAGAGGAGGACAAAGGGAGATGTTTGGGAATTAAACTGATCAAATTATGCGCATTTACAAATATGGCACAGTGAAACCCACTATTCTGTATAATTGTAACACAACAATACATTTTTTTAAAAAAACAGATCTAGTAATAGTCACATATGATATGCTACTTATAGTTACACAGACTGTGCCTGTCTAGGACAATAAAAATGACGCATCCAATCAGTAAAAGCTCTGCTATATACTAATAGTGTAGCAAGTGAGGAGGGGATCAGAACATATATAACCAGGAAACTCCACTGAAGACTAGAATAAACTGTTCTTGAGTACCAGGGCTACCACATAATCAAAAGCCATTGATGACCCAGTAATTCATGTTTTCACCCTCAGACCTATATATCGATCACATTTTTGGAAACATGTGTTCTCTCCTTCAAATTTCTTTCTTTGCTAGTAGGTGTGGTGTGACAGAGGGGTCACCAAGGTGTGGTTAGAACCACAGATGGCAGGAATCATAATCCAGGGTGATAGGGAAACCCCAGAAACTCCCCACTGGAATCCCTAGGATTTTCCCATCCTTCTAAGTCTGAGCTCACCCATCCCGGCAAGGTGATGGAGGATGGAGTCAAGGGTGGCTTTCTCCACAGCCACACCAGGATGCCCCCGGCTTTGCGCATGCTCAGGGGCATGGGTGGAAACAGTGGGAGGGATGCGGAATAAAATGAGAGAAGTTTTGGGTGCAAATACAAGTGACGACAGTAAGAGTTTGTAATGTGGCTTCGTTTCTGCTTGTTAAGTCATAAGCTATAGAGAGGGCTCCACACCCCACACAGCCTTCTCAAGGACAGGACATGTAGGCTCCTTCCAAGACAATGTGTGCTCTCTGGGCATGTGGGTGTCCGGGGGTTCAGGGTCCCAGTCCAGTCTAGCCCCACACTCACTGAACTCTTGCTGGTTGTGTGGAATCTGCTCTCCTCACCATGAAGCACCCCCAACTCCCCAAGGCCACCTCCTCAGTCCATGCCCCACCCCAAAGCACAGAACAAGCACCCCAACTGAGTTATACCCTAGTGGGGACTCAACTTCCCTCCCTAAAACTGTCTTAGGTCCTCTTCTCCCACAGTCCCTTCCGGCTTGTTCCTGCTATATGCCCTGAAATGAGGTTTAATTTAGTAGCTTCCCAAAGATCTCCCAACAAGCCAAAATCCATTTCTTTTACCTTTTATTTGCTGGGGTGGTGGTGGTGGTGGAAATCATACTTTTTAAGGATAGTCAGAACTATCTTTCGTGCAAACAGCATTGGCCTTTGGCTAACTCAGAAAAAAATGCATTGTATATCACTGTATTTTTTTTTAAAGCTTTTCCTCATATTTTTCCAAATGACAATGAAAAATGCTCTTATCCAACTCTTCTGGCTCCTGATCATCTTCCTGCTCTGGGGCTGACCTTGTAAGAACCAGGTAAGCCAGGGGCATATATGATCCTTTCAAGTCCCTATATGTTAAAGCAGAGGTAGCTGAGGACCAGACTGCAAGTGGGAATCACAGGTTTGTAGCTGAGGTCAGGGGAGCACGATGAAGGACCAGAAACACACAACCCCCAATTCAACCCATGGCCCAGGTAAGGAGACAAGAGAAGAAGAGGAGAAAGTCCTGCTCCTGCAGGATGAGGTCAGAAGGTCAGGGTCACCCTTTCTGTGCTCTGGGTCAGCTCCTCTGCACAGGGAGGGAAGTTCTGCTCAGCTCTGTTTTGTTTCCCTGGAAGAATAGAGAAACTGCAGGGCTCTGATTCCAAGGGAGGGAGGAAAGAAGGAAGGAAGGGAAGGAGGGAGGGAGGGAGACAAGGAGTGAGGAGGAAAGGGAAAAAGGAAATGGAAAGACAAGACCAGAAGTCTTAGACAAGTTTCCTAAACACCAAATGACCTTCTGATGTGTGGTGTGACCTAGGGACCTTACCACTAGGACACACAAGCTGTTCTGCAAGGCACCTGGTCCTGATGTCAGCACACTTCTTGGCTGAGCTCCTTTTAACAAGGCCCAGACAGCGAGCCTTAGGGAACTAATGGACAGGAGAAAAGCCAGCCAGTTTTGCAATAACAGCAGTAAATCAAGAAATGGTGCTTGAAGAAGGGAGGCGGTGGAGACTGGGCACTTGGACCTCTGCAGGACCCGGCCGGCCATGTCGCCCTTCCATCTGAGGTCCTGGCAAAGCCACACAGTACACCTCCAGGTGAGCCCAGGTTAACGAGACCCCTAAGCAGACCAGAAGAAATACATCCGTCTAGAGAGAGAGGGCGGAGGGCACTTACCTCCATCCGCAGTGGAGAAGCTCTGTGGAAATAAAAGGCAGAGCAGAGCGTTACATGCACGTGGGCACGATTCCTCATCCCATTAACCACTCTTCCCCCCAGGCCCAGGCCCAGAATTCCCCGCCCCCAGTACTGGGGATTGAACTCAGGAGCATTCTGGCTCTAAAATACACCCCAGCCCCCACCCCCCCTTAATTTTGAAACAAGGTCTTGCTAAGTTGCTGAGGCTGGCCTTGAACCTGTGATCTTCCTGTCCTAGCCTCTCAAGTACTGGGATTACAGACATGTGACACAACACCTGACCAGGCCCAGAATCTGATAGTGGCAGGTAAATCTCATTGCCCCCCTTTTTTGGGGGGGTACTAGGGATTGAACTCAAGGATGTTCTATCTCCGAATTACACCTTCAACTCTTTTCATTTTTTATTTTGAAACAATAGGCTCTCACTAAGCTCCTGAGGGTCTCAGTAAATTACTGAGGCTGGCCTCAAACCTGCGATCCTCTTGTCTTAGTCTCCCAACCACTAGGATTACAGGCATATACCACCACACCTGGCTCGTATTCCAATTTTTTTTTTTTTTTTTTTTTTTTTGTGGTACTACGGATGAGACACAAGGGCATTCTACCTCCAAGCTACACCCCCAGCCCTATTTTATTCCTTTATTTTGAAACATAGTCTCACTAAGTTGCAGAGGGCCTCACTAAGTTGCTGAGGCTGTCCACAACCTGGTGATCCTCCTGTCTCAGCCTCCCAAGTACTGGGATTACAAGCATGTGCCACCACACCCAGCTGGGATTCCAAAATTTAAGAGAAGAATTAAGGGCTTACCCTCCCCACCATATACTGAATTTCAGTCAATTTATTGAGAGATTGATTTACTTATTCCAATCATCCAGCAAATATCCTGGATTGTGTTAGACAAGTGATATTAAAAAATTCCTTAAAGTTTTTTTTATCACCGAGGTACTGAGGACACAGGGGATGCGAAGTGGAGGGATGGTCCTGAGATACTCAGGGCCTTTTAGCATTACAAATCCTCTCCTCTACTACGTGGCAACATTTGTTTTACATATAGTAAAATTTCGTGTATTTCCACTGTTTATATTTGGAATTCATAACCATTTGCTGCAGTGTTGTCTCTGGATATTTTTTTTTTATTATTATTCTTTGTAGTAATGGGGATTGAGCCCAGAGGCATTCTACACCTCCAGCCCTTTTTATCTTATTATTATTATTTTTTTTTATTTTGAAGCAGGATATCACTAAGTTGCTATGGCTGTCCTTGAACCTGTAATCCTCCTGTCTCAGCCACCCAAGTAGGTCTGTGGCTATTTTATAAAGGAAAGACTCCAAAAGCAAAGTATATAACTAAAGCCACAGGGAACGAGTGTTTAATCTGCTTACTAGAAATGGTTTTGGAATTCTGGAGCCCAGTAGGGGAGGACTTTTCAAGCATGGAGCAAATAAGGGATCTGGGCAGCAGGTAGATAAGGTTCATGATTTAATGACTCTTTCCTATGCTCCCAGCAGGCCAGATGGCCCACACCCAAAGAGAGGCCCCTGTCTGCTTCAGGGCCAGCACCTGGTCCTCACACACCTGCCCCTCGTTTCACAGAGTGTGTGGCTGTGACTTTTCCCCTGCCCTACTGGCCTCTTCTGCAGCTGGTGCCACCTTGCTAGGGCCTGCCTCCCCATGGATCTTATTTAGAGAAATCACGTTCGTTTCCTTCACCTTTTGAAAGTCCTGGAAGGATTTTTCCGTCTCTTTTAGCTTCTCTAGGATGATTTGCTCTTTGGCGGATATCTGGGATTCTTCACTTTCAAGCGCTTGGATTTCCTGCTCCAGCCTGAAAAACACAACAAACGGAGGACAACTTGCTTCATTGTCCTGCCATCCGTGGGCAAGAGAGCAGCTCCTTCCTGGCGGGCGACTTGTGCCTCCCTGGCAGGCTCCGTTTTACATTATGCTGAGGAAGCGGGCCAAGGTTATACGTGACAGAGTACCTTGTGTTTCCAGCTTTGTCACTGGGCCGAGAGCAGTCAAAGGAAAGCAAGCCAGGGTTCCCTCCACTACTTCATAACCATTACTGGACCATACACTTTGGCGTCTCCCCTCCAACCCGATTTCTATGCACATTTCTTATTTGGAAGTAAATTATGTTTACAAAGCACAGGGCATAATATGGGAAGGAAATAGCTTCACACTCCCCTAGCTACCTCAAAATAACTGCTCTTTCTTTCAGGATAGCCAAAGGTGAAGGGCCAGGGTGGCTCAAAGGAAGTACATTGCTAAGAAATGGCTGGTGGCCAGAACCCTTGGGAGCCTGCTGTCCTGTCCCTCGGTGGACTGGCTTCTACTGCCAAAAAGAGGGGAGATGGAAGAGACAGATGCAGCTGCCCCTAAGCTTCTGGAACTTTCCTAGGTTTTTATGACCATCCCATATGCTTTTTGGAAAGGAAATTTCAGCATTGTCAGGAGACTCTGAGAACAGTCCGGAAGAGGGGCTACAGTTAGAGTTTAGGAGAAGCCTCTACATATTCCAGTGAAATGTCAGGAATAACCATTAGCTTTTATTAGCACTTATTCCATGCAAAGAATTGAGTTAAGAACACATACGGATTGTTTTATTGTATTATTTTATTTTTGGTATTGGGAATTGAACCCAGGGGTATTCTATTGCTGAGCAACACCCCCAGCCCTTTATATATATTTTTTTAAATTTTGAAACAGGATCTCCCTAGATGGCTGAGGCTGGCCTTGAACCTGCTATCCTCCAGTGTCAGCCTCCCCAGTATTGGGATCACAGACATGCACCACCGTATCTGGCTAGATTATTTTATTTAAGTTTCCCAATGACCCTATGAGAAGGGAATTCCCATCTTGCAGAAGGAATCATTAAGGATTGGCAAGGTGAAGTAACTAGTCTGTTGTTGCAGAGCCTGATGCAAGGATCTAAGCCAGGGAGTCTAACTCCAGTCGCCGCTCCTGACCACTGTGCTCAACTCATACCACATGGATTCCACGTATCTCACACACCCCCTGCCTCATTAAACACTGCGTGTGTGGGCATACAAGGATATGTTGTGATGCAGCCATGTCTTTGGGGTTAAGGAGGGATAAATGTCCTCCTGCCTAAAGGACTCCAGAGGGCTGTGCCTCTTGAATTACTTGATCTCCATTCATTTGTTCATTTGCTCATTCATTCATTCCTTCCTTTATCCAATCACTCATCTACTTTTGCTTCTGGCCCCTTTCCTCTCATGCTGGAAAGCTTAGCTGCAGAGTCTATGCCAGTTTAGACTAATCCTCTCCTTTGCTCTCTTCTTCTTCCATCTTCTAATCTGCCCTGCGGAACTGACTACCAAGTCCAATAGCTTTATACCTATAATGAAGAGTTCAGAGTACACACTACTGAGAGGTAAGAAACACCAACATATAGGCATGGATTTGTTTAGCAATACACTGTACCACTTGGACGCCTTTTCTGTTTCCTTCCTGAGTGTCAGAAAAATATTTCTGGATATATGAGACTTCACAGCAATTACTTTGGCTTATGCAGACAAGCCCTAAATCCAAATGTACCTCCTTAAATTGACCACAGCTGCAGATACATTTATCATTTTATTCAGAGTGAAAATGGAAGTCTTACAACAACTTATAAGAAGGACCTACTCAACCTCCACTCTCATCAACATGCCTATTCCACTTTATGCTTTATTCAAACAGAGCTACTGCCTGCTCACCACCCCATTTTCTGTCCTCCAGGAAACTCATCTCAAACTCTCACCAATCCTGAAGTCTCAACTCAGATGCCCTCTGCTCCCTGAGTCTCTCAGAGATTCACCCCCAGGAAGTAATGTCACCTTCCTCTGAACATCACTCAGCATTCTATTTTGGTTTATCAGAGGTCTTCTCAATCCCACTATATGTTCAAGTAGTTGTTATCAACTGAGGTGATCTTGTCCCCCAGGGAGAATTGGTGATGTCTAGCGATATTATGTTTGCCCACAACTCAAGAAGAACAGGACTGGTGTTACTGGTACTTAGCAAGTAGAGGCCAGGGATGCTGCTAAGCATCATACAATGCACGGGATGGACCCCACACAAAGAATTATGTGGTCTCCAAATAGTAACATACATTATTCATTCCTCCATATAGATTAAAAATGCATCAAAGGGAGGATACAAGTACTCTATACAGGTGTGCTGCAAAAATAGCTGAGCCAAATCACACAAAGGTGTGGCCTAGCCAAGATCAGATCGTCAGAATTTCTGAGACCAGAATGAAATCTTTAGCAAGCTCTCACTTGAGAGGCTGTGTGAGCTGAGACACACAGAATCTAGACGGAGAAGGGCTGAGCAGCATGGAGACAGAAACACGAAAGACGGAAGACTCATTTGCTGACCAAAATGTCGAGCAAAATCACCTGTGTAAATTATTCTGGAAGGAGCAAAAAAAAAAAAAAAAAAAAAAAGAAAGAAAAAAAGAATGTGAGTGTGGAACAGGGACAACACTCATGAGATGGTGTCAAATTACCCACAGACTGACCAATTCAGTGGGTGGACGAGCTCTGGGCTAGCAATCTTCTGAGTAGATTGAAGGACGCTACTAGCCAGATGGGTTCTGAGTAGCCTCTATTTAAATCTCAAAAGGCAGAGTACTTGAGCAGATGCTTGGGATGTACAATAGATTATATTATTCTCAAAAATACTCCCTCCCTTCCCCTTTACCTCTTTGGGAAGAGTTCATACTTCCCTGGCCTGCTGATGCTTCTCTTGGCTGTGTGATTTGTTCTGGTCTCACTGTGTGTGTGTGTGTATGTGTGTGGTGGGGATACAATACCTTTCCCTCTCCCTTGACTTTGGGCTCAACCAAGTGACCTGCTTTAGCCAATGACATGCTAGCAGAAAGGACACAAAGGAGGGGCTTGGGTGGGCTTGTGTAGCTGGTGTGGACCCTGGTACCTCTGCAGCACCCAGAGGAGAGCTTCTCTGGGCCTCAGAAAGAACACACACAGAGCAGACTTGTGCCCAACCCGTGGTGGGAAGGCATGCCCAGTTGGAGCTGAACCTTAAATCAGAGCCACTTGGCAGAGCCCAGCCTAGATCAGCAAACACCCAGCCAACTCAGAAGTGTCAGCAAGAACAAATGACTTTCCTTGAAGCCAGTGACTTTGAAGGAGTTTGTTATGTAGCATTATTATGGTAACAATTAACTGAGACAGGTCAAACGTGTATGTGTTCAGTATGTGTATATACACTAATGTATATCTGAATAATACATAGACTAATTATATGTAATAAATGCACATATATAGTTGCATATACACATGAATAGTTACATATGTAATGTATATGTAATAAATGCACATATATACTTACATATACACATAAATACTTACATATGTTTATATATGTATCTTTATATTTTATATGTATCTTTATATACATCCCAACAAAACCTGAAGGTAAAAGCCTAGAAAAAAATAAGCTTCCCTATCCTTACTTCCCCTAATCCTTGGAAAAATCTGTAGGAAAACAGGGCTTTCTTTCATGAGAATTAAGGCTGATAAAATAGGAAAATGTTAGTAGTAGTTGTTGCTGGGTAATGGGGTTATAGACAATCTTAATTTTGTTTTTAAATTTTTCAATATTTTCTCAATTAAAAATTCATAAATTCATGCATTAGTTATCTATTCAGTTTGTTTGCTTACAAAAATAATCATCTACTTTTTTTTTTTTTTTTTTCCAGTACTGGGAATGGAATTCAGGGGCATTCTACCTCCGAGCTACAGCCTCAGCCCTATTTTTTTATTCTTTATTTTGAAACAGGGTCTCACTAAGTTGCGGAAGGCCTCACTAAGCAGCCGAGGCTGGCCGCGAAACTGGATCCTCCAGTCTCAGCCTCTCAAATGCTGGGATTACAAGTATGCGCCACCACGCCCGGCTATTAATCATCTGCTTTTTAAAAATACCTCCCGAGGCCTCATGCTGAGAGCTTCTCTGTATCAAATGAAGTGTTTAAATGGTACCTTCTGACATCTATTTAAACTCAAAACCAACATTTACTGAGATTGTTTGGCTGGACACAGAACTAAGCACTATAGGGGATTCTAAAATAAATAAGATCCTATTAAAAATGGCTGCCCTAAAAAAAATGGCTGTCTCAAGTAGCTCACTTCCGGTGCTGCAGCCCCACTCAGCTAAGAATTCTGTGACCCGATGCCCGCTGGCTGGCCTGCTTGTCTCCATGGCCTGCCCCTGCCCTATGGGTTTCAGGGCCTTCAGCTATATAGTTCAGGTACTAAAGATTTGGGTCATGATACTGCGCGTGTAACTGAGAAGGATTGAAGAGAGAGAAAACAACGAAACCAAACCTTTGTGATAACAACTGAGTTTCACCCCAAAGGGAATGACTGGAGGAAACGGGTAGTCTATATAAGTCTAAGCAAGTCAGATCCAAGAAGCAGATTTTTCTACAAATGCACAGCTGGCCTTGGCCTAGCTTCTGAAGGCACTGGATGGCCCAGGATGCTACTTTTCTCAGAAACATTTAAGTCCTGGGGCTGAGTAGCTTCCCAAGAAAGAGTGACCACAGGGTTAATAACTGCCATCCCAGCTAGGCTAGACACACCACTGTTTTGTAGTTTCATGACTGAAACCTAATGCAGCCTTCTCTGGAGGTGCCAAGTAGATATTGCCTTGCTAAAAATAAAGAATAGGCAGGAAGTGTAATTTATCCACAAGGTTAATCGAGGCTCCGTGGTCTGTGACAGGTGTACACAACAGCCCCTGGCCGGCTTGCTCAGTTCCTTCTGAGCAAAAAGCAGATTGTAATGATCTGTAAGGAAAGGTGACACACTGCAGCTGTGGAGGTTTAATTTACTGGAGATGAGGTCTCCGTTGGGGCCAAATGGCCTTATAAAATCTACCTAACCCTCACAGACCATCCTCACCGGAAAATGCCAAGGTCCTCTGGTTCCGTGAAGCGCATCGATCATTCCCCATTTCAAAATCCATTCACGCATTCATCTGTCTAACTTTATGCCAACACTCTCTCCGTATCAGGCACTGTGCTGAGTAGTGGGGACAGAGAGATAAATCAAACACGCTGCCCGCTTGTGAGAGCTCTTGGTCAAGTAGTAAGAACAGTCACGTAAATACATAAATTACACTGTAGCCTCAAAGAGTGATAACAGAGGGAAGAAAGACATATGGTAGAATAGGTGACTCTCCCTGGGGCGGGGGGGGGGGTGGAGTTGGGTAGGAACTCTAAGCTATCTGCCTCATTATCTATTCTCCCCTTCTTCTATACTAACAAAATCCGTATTTTTCTAGAGAGGACCATGAGCCCAGCTGAAAAAGTACACATCCTAGCTTCCACTGCAGATAAAGATGGCCACAGGACAGCTCTAGCCAATGAGACATAAGGAAAACTGTTAAGAGGGACTTCAGGATGATTTAAGTGGCAGGTACCCTTGCTCTTTTCCTTCTTCCTGCCTGTTACAGGGACCTAGAGACATGTATTAGTTTCTAGTTGCTGCTGTAACACCCACCACGAACTCAGTGGATTACATCATAAATATACTATCTTACATTTCTGCAGGTCAGAAGTCTAACAAGGGGTCACCAGGCTAAAGTCACAGTGTTGGCAGAGTTGTGTCCCCTTCTGGAGTCTGTGGAGGAGAATCCATTTTCTGGCCTTTTCCAGCTTCGTGAGGCCACCCACATCCCTTGCCTCACGGCCTCCTTCCTCCATCTTTGAGGTCAACATGTTGCATCTCTCTGAGTAGTCTTCCACAGTCCCCTCACCCTCTGACTCTCTTCTTCTGCCTTCCTCTTCAACTTTTAAAGATCCTTGTTATTACATCAGGCGCATCAGATAATCCAGCATAATTATCTCCCCATTTTAAAATCAGCTCTTTAGAAACTTTGCTATGGTTTGAATATGGCTTGACTTGTGACCTCCAAAGGTTCAGGTGCTAAAAGCTTTGCTCTTGGTATGGCAATATTAAGGTAGTAAAACTAAGAAATTCTGTGAAAAGAATTAGTGTAGTTCTCAAGGGACTCTGGTTAGTTCTCACAAGAGCAAATTGTTATAAAAAGAACAGACTGGTCCCTGAATTCCTCTTACTTCCTGTCTCACCATGTGCCCTCTCCTTCTTGCACTTACTCCCACCACAACACCATCCACCATGATTTGATGTAGCCACAGGGGCCCTCAGCCATGATGTGGCTGCCTGATCTTGGACTTCCAGCCTTCCAAACTGTGAGCAAAATAAACCTCTTTTCCTTATCAAGTTCCTACCCTGAGGTATTTTCTTATAGCAACAGAATACAAATACAAATCTTAATTCCCCTCTGCCATTTCACCTAACATATTCACAGGTTTGGGAACTAGGATGCCAACATCTTTGGGGGTCATTACTCCACCTATCATACAGGATCTGATGCTAGAGGTAGGGCAGTTATCTTGTTAGCAAGAGTACGCTAAAGATGGCTGTGTGTGTAGACAGGGGGAAACTACCTGGGTCCCAGATGGAGCAATGATGGAGCAACCTTTCCACCTCCATACAGCCTGTTTTGCTCCAGGTTGCTTGTTACGAGTTTTAGTCATGCTTGTGATCACAGCTGAATGCAATTTCCAGCTGATACAAGGTGGTGAGAAAAACCTGACTGAGTAGGTGCTATGTTAGCTGGGTTTTGAAGGATCCATTTGCTAGGTATAAAAGAGAAAGGAACATGCAGGCAGAGGGGACCGCACAGCCCCCAGCTCAGACTTTCAGTCATACCATGCTCTGTCCTCCAGTGCTTCAGATAGCCCTCCAACATTCCTGTCCTTCTTCCCAATGATTCACTCCATGCTTTCCTTTTACTGGGCCTTGCCTAGACCAAAATACTGGTCTTCAAGACTGCTGAGAGCCAACCTTACCTCAAGGCCCAGACACAGAGGAGACAGTAAAGGCTAGCTGCCAGAAACGCTGGGCCATGGTTCTCTTCTTCCTGTTTCCCATGATATCACCTCTGCTACACCTTTGCTCTCTGACTTACAGGAGCCCATAAGTGTTCCTTTTGCCGGGGGGTCTGTCAGTTGAATCCAAAAGAGTATAGTCTCATACAGTGTTAGAGTTTGGATTTCAAATGTCCTCCAGACTTGACACAGTAGACAAGGCAACCACACTGGAGGTAGGACGCAGTCCCTAAGAACTTGCAGCCCTGGCTCCAGTGTGGAAGCTGGTCTAACATGGACTGGAATCTTTAGAACTGTGAGCAAATACATCTTCCTTTCTCTAAGTTGTGGTTTCCAGGTATTTTAGGTCATAGTGGTGAGAATGCTGACTAAGACATATGAACTTGGTTTGCAAAGTGTTAGTGTTTGGAGAAGGTTTTTTCCTGTAAATTCAAGGGTGCTTCATTTTTCTTTTTCCATCAGTGATGATGATTATAACAATTATAATCCTAACAGTCCTAATATTGTTTCTGTTTTATACATAGTTATGTATATAAAAACAGCAACAATGATTAAGATCATTAGGCACTGTCTTAAGTGTCTTATGTGCATTATATTTAATCTTCACAATATCCTATGAAGTAAGAGAATCTTTAGCTCCCACTACAGAGAGGAAGGATCGGAGACTCAGAAAGGTCACTGACTTGCCCTGGGTCACAGAGATGAGGAGGGGCCAGTTTTCAGCCCTAGGGCTCTGGCTGGAGAACCAGTACACAGATCTTTGCCACTACTCTTGACTACCTTGCATGTCTTCATTTTCTCTCATTCCTGCAAGAGGGCACAGTGCAATACGATATATTTTTCATGCTCACAGGACCACAGACGGTCAGGCTGGATGCTATAGTTGGGATCTTGAATGTCCCCCAAGGGCCCATGTATTGAAGGCTTGGTCCCCAGCCTGTTGTGAGATTGGAAGGTGGTGAAACTTTTAGAAGGCGAGACACAATGGAAGAAGTTAGGTCACTGAGGATGCACCCTGGAAGGGGATACTGAAAGTCTTGTCCCTCCTCTTCCTCTCTTCCTCTACCACCCACTTCCTGCTATGATATCCTACCTCACCCTAAGGCCAGAAACAACAAAGCCAACTGATCATGAACTGAAACTCCCAAAACCATAAGCCAAAATAAACCTTTCTCCCTTAAAAGTTGATTATCTCAGTTATTTTGTCACAGTGACAGAAAGCTAACACATTGGAAGTGGAAATCATTTAACCTAAAAGCTCTTCAGAAATATGAAGCCTGTATTCCACTTGACAGTATCCTACCTCTGCTTAATATCCTCTGCACCTGGGGAGCTCAGCACCTCCCAAGTCAACACATTCCCTCTTTGGACAGCGCTGACAATCAGAAGTCTCACTTACAGATCTGGTAAACGTTTGCTTCCTTGTTGCTTGAGCTGATTGTCTGAGTTCTCTCCCTTGGAAGTGCAGAGATCAAGTTAGGTAAACACAATGACTTGTAAGAGCTCCACTCTGGGAAATGAGAAGATCCAGGGCAAGTAGAACTTGTCATCCATGACAGAACACAGATAGGAACTGGGGCCCCGTAGTGGCACAGGAGGTAGTAGGGAGACTAGAGAAGGGAAGGTAGAGGGAGACTTCTGGGCTCATCCTGGAGAGAACTCAGTATCAACTGTGAGCTGAGGCAAAAATGGCAGATATCATAAAATCCCTAGAACCCTCAGCATACTCCTGAACTCTATCTAGTTCAGGACTGGTGTGTGCTCTACAACTGAGCTCAGCCCCAGCCCCCAAACCCAGCATATTCCTGACAATGGACTGAACCATCACACCTTCCTCATGATAGAGGCACACAGGGGAGTTTTCCACCACCTTTGGCCAAGCACACTGCTGTGTGGTTGATGGGAGTTTGAATTTCAGAAAATATTCCCAGAATAAAAGGAGGTGCTGACATGTTGGCTGAAGGTACTTGATTCAGACATGTTCCCTTCTCTTGAATTGCAATTTCACAGTTGAGTGGCCAAGTGGGGAAGCCTGTCTAACCCACCTGCCAAAACGAGAAACTCAGGCAGAGTGTTGGCTGCTCAGAGGAGAGGAGTGTGCTCACAGCTTTGTGCATTCTGCACAAGTCAAAATGCAAAGGAGACTGCTAGCCGTTCAACTTCCAGTCTCCCCTTCTTTCACAGCAGTGCAATCAATCCCTAGAGCTGAGCTGGGTATATAGCTGCACAGAATAAAGTCTACATTACTCAGCATCCTTTGTGCCAAAAGGAATGTAAGTGAAAATGTTGTAGGACAGCTTCTAGAATCTTCCTTAGCCCTCCCGTCTGCAGCCCTTCCTTTACCTTTTTGTCTGAAATGCACATGAGTGCAGGTGGGGCACCAACGCCCACTTTGAACACAGAGGATGAGGACCATCCTATCCTTACAGATCAGAGAGGGGCAAGCTGGAAGAAGGCCAGGTCCCTGAGGAATTCATGGAGCCACGCCACCAGGCAGCTCGTGGCTGTGTGCCTCGAATTTTTACCAGATGGAGAAATAAACAATGTATTGAAACCACTGTTACCGTGGGTCTCTGCCACTTGCTTCCATATCTAATTCTAATTAATACAAGACACTTACCACATCTTGTTGAATTATGAATGAATGCTCTTAGACGTTTGCTGAGGATTTGGGGGCCATAGCTAGTCACAGCCTTGAGCCTTATCAGTGGCTCAGCAGAAGGTGGAAAAAAAAAAAAAAAGAGCAATCACAAGGTTTAGAATTCATTACTGCTAATCAGTCTTAAATGGGGCTTGGCTGGAACTGTGCTTTGTTATTTCCCTCAGTCCCCTAAACCCTTGCTGCATCCAAAGTCTTAGCAGGGAAGTTCCAACTCATTGCACAATTATAATCATCCATGTCTTAGCACCTCTTTGGTGTGCTGTGTGTGCCAGTCTAGAGCTTTGGCCAGCTGAATTGCATCAGGAAGAGCCAAGATATGGCTATCTGTGCATTTTAAACACCTTTTCAGTCTTGTAGCACAATAAACTAATCACCCCTGTGTGTGACATTTAACAACCTGGAGCTTGTCCATAACCTGGAAGTTCCAGTTCCACAGTGGAAGCAGAAGCCAGATAACATGTGGTCAGAAGTGATTGTAGTGACAGAAGGGGGGGGGGGGACGATGGCGAATTTAGCCTGCTCAGCATTTGCGCCATTCTTTCTTTTTGAGAACAACATCCAGCTCTTTCTACTGGGGGAGGGGGGTTCTTTCTGGGATTCTTTGTGGATTTGGTGAAACTATTGATCAGAGAGTTCACATCCCTGGCCCCTGGCCAAGGAACAGGAATCTAACTAACCTAGGCCAACTAGACACTTGCCCAGAAACCTGTGTCTTGAAGGGAGTGACCAGAGAATGAGAATGGAAAATAATTAGGGGTGAGTCATTTCTACAGAAGGACTCTGAGGAGACTCCCATTATTCCTGATGCCTGGACCCCCAGATCTGTTCACTATTTAGTCCCCTTCCTCCTTTCCTTTCTTCATCCATCCATCTATCCACCATCATCTACCTTTTTTTTTTGGTGCTGGGTATTGAACCCAGGGGCATTTGACCTCCAAGCTATACCCCAGCCTTATTTTTTTTCAATTTGCAACAGGGTCTCGCTAAATTGCTGAGAGCTTCATTAAGTTGCTGAGGCTGGCTTAAAATCTGTGATCTTCCTGTCTCAGCCTCCCAAGTACTGAGATTGCAGGTGTGTACCACCACACCCGCTTATCTATCTTAATATCTCTATTTCTATATTCCTGTCAGAGCACTGGGAAGAATGTTGTTTGTCTTTGCACAAATAGATGCTACAAAACCCACTTTCCATACCTCAGGAAAACGGTCTATTTGTTTCTATGGTGCTACCCAAATATTTTTCATTTGTGACTCAATTCATAAGGAAACAGCTTCCTTTTATTGAGATGAGTGAGTCCAGAGTCACAGCAGATCTGTTGGTACTTCACCATGAAAAAAAAATGTTCATGGCTCTTAAATAAACAGAGGATTTCCACCTCT
This sequence comes from Graphiurus murinus, assembly GCA_004027655.1. Classification (NCBI taxonomy): domain Eukaryota; kingdom Metazoa; phylum Chordata; class Mammalia; order Rodentia; family Gliridae; genus Graphiurus; species Graphiurus murinus. The sequence continues at coordinate 17,775 of PVLC010031468.1, forward strand.
CCTTATGAAAGAACAGGACCTCCCTGGACTGCGAGTTGGTAGTGGAAACTCATGCTCATTTCATTTTTTTTTTCCATGTCATGCCAGAGATGGAAATATGGCTAAGAAGAGGCGAGTCCCTTTAAGAATCCCTAACCTCCAGCTCATACCCTTTCCCTGTGCTTTGTGGATCTGGTAAAACTACTGGTGGCTCCCAATCACCTCCTTCCCAAATCCAGTCAGACTTCTTAGGCTGGAAGTTCACAGCTCCCATGCTCTGCTCCAACCCTTTTCCAGCCTGGCGCTGTCCTCTGGGCGCCAGCTGAAACCCATTGTTGTGGACAAAAGCCAGGAGTGCCTTTCTGCTCTCTGTGGAAAACAATGATAGAGGCCCAAGTCGAACTTCTGTCCCTTCATAAGGTTCTCCTTAAGTGCCTCCAACCTGCTGCCCACTCCTGAATCCTCATAGCATTTTTAGTCCTTTTAGGTACTTGGTGGGCTCTGCCTTGTACAGAGTGGTAGGAATGTGTGCAACCTCCTCTCCCTACCTGGACCACCCTTTCCCAAGAAGAGGCTCACTGAGAGACTGAGACAGGAATAAATGTGTGTGTGTGTGTGTGTGTGTGTGTGTGTGTGTGTGTGTGTATTTATTATATATACATGTTTTGTCACTATACTTTATATTCTTCCCTGTACACACAGGTGCTCAATAAAGTATCTGTTGGGTGAATGAAAGGCAAGGCAACCTACAAATGCACTTTTTTTTTTTTTTTTTTTTTTT
>PVLC010031469.1:0-18756 GCA_004027655.1 Graphiurus murinus
TCCCTCCCAGTTGGTAGTAATACCTTCACATATCACCATAGTATCATTTGAACTATTTCCTTCTTCAATCCTCCCTCTTCCCTTCCCTAACTGCCTCCCCCAATTCTCTTCCTGCTACTCTATAGGTCTCTCTTCACATTAAAATCCCTTGTGTTTCCTATTTCTTTTTTTATGTCCTTTTATTAGTGCCTTACGGTGTCACATCATAATGTATGTCATGTTGACATTGACATACATACACACAGCACTTGGTGGCTCCCCCCATACAGAGTACTGAGATTAACGTTGGAATTTTCACATATGTACATACCATTGATGTTAGTATTTCTAATAATGAACCTCAGTTTTCCCCTCCCCTTCCCTTAGATCATCTCCCTGGCTCCACTGAAGTTTCTCCTCCATTATCTTGAGTCTCTCTGGAATACCAGTTACTCTCTAGATTGCACATGTTAAAGAAAATATATGTCCCTTCACTTTCTGTGACTGGCTAATCTCACTTAACATAATGTTCTCCAGGTCCTTCCATTTTCTTGCAAATGACATTATTTTATTCTTCTTTATTGCTGAGTAGAATTCTATTGTATGTATATCCCATAGTTCTATAATCCATTCATCTGTTGATGGACATCTGAGCTGGTTCCATAATTTGGCTATTGTGAATTATGCTGCTATGAACATGGGTATGCATATATTACTGTAGTTCTCTGGTTTCATCCTCTTTGGAAAGATATCCAGGAGTGGCATAGCCAGATAATATGGTGGATCCATTCCCAGTTTTCTAAGGAATCTCTACACTGATCTCCATAGTGGCTGAACTAGTTTGCAATCCTACCAACAGTGTAGAAGAATACCTATTTCTCCACGTCCTCACCAACATTTATTGTTATTTGACTTCTTGATGATTGCTATTCTAATTGGGGTTAGATGGAATCTCGGTGTAGTTTTGATTTGTATCTCCCTAACTGCTAATGATGTTGAACACTTTTTCATCTATCTATTGGCCATTTGTACCTCTTCATTTGTGAAGTGTCTATTCAATTCAGTTGCCCATTTCTTGGTTGGGTTATTTGTTTTTCTAGTGTAAAGTCTTTTTAGTTCTTTGTATATTCTAGACATTAATCCTCTGTCAGAGGGATAGCTGGTAAATACCTTCTCCCACTCCGTAGGCTTTTTCTTTAGATTCTTGATGGTTTCCTTTGATGTGCAGAAACTTTTTAGTTTAATACCATCCCACAATAATTAAAAAATAAAATAAAAAAGACTCAAAAGACTAGGAATGGAACCACCACGTGACCCTGCTATACCACTCTTTGGTATCTTTCCAAAATAATTAAAGTCAGAATACTATAGTGATACATGCATACTCATGTTTATAGCAGCACAATTCACAACTGCCAAATTATGGAATCAACCTAGGTGTCTGTCAATGGATGAGTGGATAAAGAAAATGTGGTATATACATACAATGGAATTTTACTCAGCCGTAAAAACATAATTATGTCATTTGCAGTAAAATGGATGAAACCAGAGAAGATTATACTAAGTGAAATCAGTCAGTCATAGAAAGTCAAGAGTCATATATTTTCTTTCCCTTGTGGAAGCTAGGGAGAAAATAGGAAACAAAAGAGACTTTAGATAAAAGAGGAGAGAGACCAGTAGAATTAGTGAAAGGGCACTGGGGAAGGGAGGCAAAAAAGGGGGGAAGGAGGATTGAAGAAGGAAACAGTTCAAATCATGCTGTGTTCATATATGAAGGCATCACTACCAATCTTGCTAACATGTATGGGAACGGGGTGGGATTCAGAGAGAAACACACCAAGTGCTGTGTGCATGTATGATTATATCACTTTGATCCTCATTTTGATGTATAATTATAATGCACCAATAAATATATAAAGACAAAACACGCAGCACAGATTCACCATCACTGGGACTGAGCAGCTGACTCAGTAGAAGTTCCACAGGAAGAGTCAGAGGTTTCCCCACTGGCTACTTACCCCCTCAACATCTGTATTTCCTTGTCTGAAACTCCATGCCTTGGGGAGATGACCTCTATGCTCCTTTCATATCATCCATATGGATCCCCATTTTAAAGGTCACCAACTATGACAAAGTCACCAGTCCAAGAGGCACAATCCACACATTCGAAAGATATTTTATTGAGACTTCAACAATTTACAACAAAGCAGTCTTTACAGCACATTGGAAAACCTCAAGTTTTACAAATTTCACATTCACAATTACACATCACTTTTTGCTCTGAGGCGAACAAGGAACACAGGGAAGGGGGCAGAGGAGACCCAGACCTAAGGGCGTTCTCTGACTACAGTATTTCTAGATACCCTCAGAGATGAGTGAATGCAGCTTCCCCATGAGTCCCAGAGCAGGGCACACTTTCTGTATCCCTGCTGCCTGTTCTCACTCTAGTTTGCAGAATTTTTACAGTAGCATTAGGACAAAACAGCTAATTCTTAACATCACAAAGACAATAAGGGTAGGCACATTTGGGCTGAAACATTTTTAGGGATCCTTTTGGACTTAGAAAAATTCTTTGCCCCCATGAAAATAATTTTTTAAAATCCACTGTTCAGTAGATAATTTTTTTTTAAATTGTGTCTTGAAAATTTTCTAGTATCTTCATAAATAGATTAGTAGAAGAAGCTGCCATGACGAATTATAGGGAAGCAGATGATGTAACCAAGTTCAGTTTCAATTAACAGCCAAGAGGTCTAAGTGAATCTTGGATAAACCCTTTCTTTGTCAAGCCTGTTTCTCACTCAACCTCATATGCATTCTTTGCTTTCAGGATTTCGCTGGGGCTATGAGGAAACCTAACTCAGCGTGATGGCAGCAATTGTTTGGGGCTGAAGAATTAAGCTCCTTTCTGCCTGACACTCACTCCCTTCCTTCCTTCTTTCCTTCCTTCCTTCCTTCTTCCCTTCCTTCCTTCCTTCCTTCCTTCCTTCCTTCCTCCTTTCTTCTCTCTCTCTCTCTCTCTCTCTCTCTCTCTCTCTCTCTCTCTCTCTCTCTTTCCCTCCCTCTTCCCCTCCCTCCCTCCCTCCCTCCCTCCTGTGAGTCACCCATGACCAGATGGAAGGTGATAGAACAATTCAGTCTCTGGAATGAGATTTCTCTGGCAAGTAGGCCCTTAAGGAATAAGGTTTCTTTTCCACTCCCATAAATTTTTGGAAGCAACACGTGAGTTTGCTAAGGTGACGCTGACAGTGAATCTTCTTTTAGGAACTGGTGTGAAAAAAAATCTCATTATTCAGACAATGCAGAGAAATGGCCTGTCTAGACAGCTTGGGCGGATGAAGTGTCTAACCACAATTATTTCCAGCATGTTGGAAAGCCTGCTCCCTCATCTCCTGTGAAAACAGAACAATGTTTCACCCCCTCTTGTTTCTATGTGATTTCAGGAAAGAAGAAAATATACCTTCTGGCTGAGTCTTGTCCTCTGGCTCATCATCTCAATGGTTGACATTGGAGGAGGGGTCTCTCGGGCTCTACCCATCACTGACTGCAAGGTGGAACCAGTTCTTTCGGCTTAGGGACAGTTTTCACCTTAGGATCCTCTTTCACCAATTTTTTAACTTACCTGGTGGACACTATCCTAGGAGAGGGGCTCAGAAGTACTCTGCTACATGCCCATTTCTTGCTGATCATCAATATAATGCAAAAGCATAGTTCAGAATTTATAAAGTAGACACATTTACACACAAAGGGAGAAGATGCAAATAAATCCACAGCACATTAACAGAGGTTACCACAAATTGATGGGATGGGGGGATGATTCAATTTTTTTCTTTGTGCTTTTCTGAATTTCTCAAAATGGTAATAATACTTTCTCTCCATTTTAAGGAACCTAAATTGGTCCTTTCTTGAAATGTATATGGCCAGGCCACTGAAGACTTGTAATTCATCTTGGTTTCATGGCTTCAGAAGGTGAGGCATGAAAACCTCCGTGCCTGCCCTGGCTTGCTGCTATTTCACTGGCCAGGGGACCCGTTTCCAGCAGAGCTCTTTGCATCTGGGTCAACTACTCCCAAAGTATGAGTCAGGCTTCCTCTACAGATGCTTAGCAGTAGGAAGCGGGGAACGCAGCTGCCCAGCAGTTGGAGGCAGTTAACTGACTCAACCCCATCTGAGCTGAAGTTGCCTTCAGTTCTCTTGCTCAGGGATCCAGGCTGCTATACCTCACAGCATTCCCTAGAGGGGAATTTATGAATAGGTGCCTAGTTGGCAGTTCCCTGCTATTTGCACATTAAATGGGACTAGGAGGCCAGACAATTTCCCAGGAACTTGTTTCTAGCACTGTGAAGGTCATGTGTGGAAGGCCAGGCCATTATCCAGCCTCAGCTGGAGATAGACCCTCACCTACCTCTTTCCAGCCTCCTCTAACTCATCATCACAATGGGTTCCACAGACGACAGGTCTGTCTTCCCAAACTGGAGTTGAGAGGAGAGAAAGAGGTTATTGGCTAGTGGGGCCCTCCGACCACTGCTCTTCTCTGTCCAAGCCACCCTAAAGGAAGGGACTGGGGAGGGCTGTCTGTCCTCCTGAGGCTCAGGTGGCCTTTGGCACATGCTCAGCAATGCCTTTAGCTCAACCCTGAAGTTCTCATTCAGCCAGCAGTAGATGAAGGGGTTGTAGCAGGTGCTACTCATGGCCAACCAGTGGAAGGCAAAGTAGAGGGCGTTGTTGGTGTGGATGACCTTGCTGGACAGAAGGAGGACGTAGCAGTTGAGCGGGAACCAGCAGAGGGCAAAGAGGACCACCACCAGCATCAGCATCTTGATGGTCTTCTTCTTCTTGCGCCGCAGGGCAAGGTACTGCTCCGTGGTCACATCCCCAATCATGTTGCACAGCCACAGCTTCTTGGCCACTCGGGCATAGGCCACGGAGATGATGAAGAGGGGGAGGATGTAAAGCAGGATGAAGGTGGCCAGGTCCAGGTACTTCCAGAAGAGGTCGGCTGGCTCGGGGAAGTCTGGCAGGCATAGGGAGCGCACAATGTCCTCACTGGGGACGGGAGGGAGGGAGAGAGAGGGTGGCAAGGAGGAGATATGAGTGTGGAAAGACTTCACCCCCCAAAGTGCCAACTTCTCTTTCCCCTGGGCTCTTGGTGCATCTGTCATGGCACTTTTGACACTAGCCTGAGTATCTGACCACTTTTCTGGCTTCCCATGAGGCTGGGAGTTGTACAATGGTGAGGAAGATGCCCGAATCCCTGTGTCCTCTTAACCGTGCATTGTTCTTAGCCCATAGTAGAGGAATGAATCAGTAGTGTTCTTACTCTGAAAACTAATTCATCTTTAGGAGATCTTTGAATTTCCCAATATACCAATTTTCCATTCCAAAGCAGAACCAAGAAATGGTGAAAACAAATGATGGGTCATAAGAATATGAGTGGAAAAGTCTGAGATTATGAACATTCCTTCAGCCACTCATGTAACAAGGATCTATTTTATGGGGAATGTCCCCTGGTTCATCCTTCTTACGTGTGCCATATGGTTGCTCTTGCTACGTGTGCTGGTGGCCATCACAAAGAAAACTCCCTTTGCCCTTGTTAGAAAAAAAAAAGTATTCTCCATGTGTGAAGGCAGATGGGGAGTCTGAATGTTGGGGGGCTGGGGTGTGTGATTCTTTACAATATCCTGAAATTCTTATGGAGGGAGCCTTTATAAATTAGTTGAAACCCCCCTTCAGGGCCTGTCTCTCTTGACCCTGCTTTTGTCACAGGAATGAGCAAAGTATGTTTTGGGGGGGACACAGCTCATGCAACTATAGAAGACATTGGAAGTGTACCCCTCAATCCCTGGGTCCCCTTTACCAGTCAGAGCACCAGCCCTCACCTCCTACCGCCCCTATACACCCAAGTAAGAAACATCAGCACCTCCTAGATGCCTGGGACCTCCCCCAGGCCACTGACAACCCTTCTATGGATTCCCCAAGAGCCAGAAGTGGCTGGAGTTTCTCTTTTTCCCAGGTCTTTTTATTTTATTTCAAAACAGCATCTCAGTAAATTTCTGAGGGTCTCACTAAGTTCCTGAGGCTGGCCTTGAACCTGTGATCTTCCTGTCTCAATCTCCCACGTACTGAGATTATAGGGTTGCACCACACACACACACACACACACACACCTGGCTAGTTTAAATTTTTAAACACTGGGTGTTTGAAAGAAAGAAATCCTCACTGGGCGATAACATATGATAAAGAAATCTGCATGGGTGTGTGAGGGAGGTGGAGAATCCTGCCTCTCTCTCTCACACACACACACACACACACACACACACACACACATAGGAATGCATATTTGTTTCTAAGTCTTGTGAGAATTTAAACCTTGCTCATTTTAAACAAGGCGTTGTTGATGCCCATCTCAGTTTATGTGAGCACACGCCCCCCCTGGTGGCAGAACCTGGTAATTATTGCCTGTCCTTGCAGACAAACTGGAAAGCGAACAAGGGGGAAGCTAAAGTTGTTAAGAAGAAAGAAAAGAAAGAGCAGGGGGAAATGCAGAGGGTGGGAAGGGCTAGCTGGCAGCAGGAGCAGAGAGACCAGGGGATGGTGCAGTGAGGCAGGTGCTCCCCACTCAGAGTGGTGGGTCCAGAGGGGGCTCCAGCTTCTGGGTAAAGTCCCAGTTAATTCGGGAGAAGACAGAGATGGGGAGAGCTCCTCTGTGTCCGAGGCTGCTCCTCCCAATTCACCTCACCTGTACTTGAAGGTAAACAACTTCTGGCAGATAGCATGGGGGAGTGAAAAGAACGCAGCCATGATCCAGATCACAGTGATGTAGACGACACCCTTTGTGATTGAGATCCGAGGTTTTAGTGGATGCATAATGACCTGGAAAACAAGCAATCCACATCACTAGCTCAAGTTGGAAGCCAGTGAGAAACCCAGTGATGCCACTCACTTGTCGCATAAGGGAAGTCCTACTTATAAGTCAGGCATCCTTTACAATTCATTGTTGAGTCCCTGAACTGCACCCCTATAGCTGGAGGCAAGGGGGGTCAGGCCATGCCTCACTCCACGGCCCACCTCCAGGATGGAAAGAGGGTGTCATCTCAGTTCAGTGACTCTTGGCGGTTCACATGCCTCTTGCTACTGTGAGAGCACCAGGGAGGGGCTGGGGAAGGGGGGCTCTGCTTGCAAGGCACAGCAAAGCCAGCAGAGGGAAAAGTCCATGCTCAAAGCCCACGTCCTCAAGATCTGATCTCATATTAGGTTACAAAGGATTCTGAGAGGGTCTGAGGCTGACAGATGTGGAGAGCAAGCTCTCGTCACCTACATCGGAGAGTTGTACTGACACTTATTTGGGAGTTCACACACTGTTTGTGAAAGCCATTACTAAAATTGCAGTGTAGTCCAGCTTTCACATACCTTTAATAAAGCCAGAGTTACAGGCTTCCAGCTGAATTGCGTCTTGGAATTGCTACTGTACGCCAATCAATTCTTCTAAAAGGCTTTAAAAAGACCTGGGAATTTAAAAGCATCCTCATTTTAAGATGAGAATCATTACTTCTTGAAAAAGCTATTTGGGGAGAGATGAGGCCAGGGTCAGGGGGAAAGAGGGTCTATGGAGTTGCTGTTGCCTCAGGATGCCATCCCAAAGCATTGATTGGGGCAGAACAGAGACCATTATTGAATCTGGCTGTGTCCTCAGGACTTTTTTCTTTTTCCTCCTGATTGTTTGAAGGTTTTGTGGAAGGACCTGATGAGCCTCCAGTATCTCCATCTCACATCTCCATTCTGGATTTTGCCTCTCCTGCCCCTCTGACTCCTGTAGTCAGGTTGCTGAAGGACATGGCAGCCTGGGTGGAAACCCCAAACACCACTCAGGGACTCTGTTGGCTTTGGGTCAAGCCCTGTGTTTGAGTATACGTCACAGCAATATGGTCACCCCTGTTCCTCAGACCCTTCTTAGATCGTGGACCAACACTCAACTGTGTTAAGTGGGAGCAAACATAGGCCAGGTAAAGGTACCCCAGAGCTCTTACTGAATAAACAGAAGATTAAGAAAAAGCAGGAAATATTTATACATGAATTTCCATACTTTGCCCTAAAGTACCTGCAATATTGGTTTTCACAAAATGAATTCATTTTTACAAATGAATTGGTTTTTTGGGTTTTTTTACATTTTTTAATTGGTTTTTACAAGATGACAGCATTTCAGAGATACAGAGATTTCAAAGGTTGACTGGTCTAGTTCCTTATCAGATATGTGAATCCCTTTGAAAACATCCCTATCAAATTGTCACTTTGCTTAGATACCACTGGTGACATGAAAGTCATTACCCCCCAGGCAGCTTTGTCTACCTTTAGATACATCTATTAGAAAATTATTCCTCATGTTGGACTACATCTCTGAGCCTGCAGCTTTGAGCCCCCATCCTCTGCTCCTTGTTGTAGCTCTTGGCTCTATTCAGGGTAAACCCTATCTCTCTGTGTCCTGTCAGCCCTAACAGTACTGGCTTTGTAGATTCCTTTGAGTCTTCTCAAGGCAGGGTAGTCTAGTGATCAGAGCATGATCTTGAAGCCAGACAGACTTCAGTCCTCATTCTAGCTTCATTATTCACAGCTACTTGCTCTTGGGAAAGCTACTTTTCTGGGCCTCTGGGCTTTGACTCCACATAGTAAGCATAAAACATAAGTCAGCATGTACAAGGCTCCTAGCAGGGAGCCATCCCCTGCCTCTCCAGGTTCCTACCACCATATCCATCCATGTGCTTCTGATTGAGGCAGAACAAAGAGCAGGCTTTCCCCACCCCACATGACACCATGTCCACTGTGATGCCTGCTCCTGCTATCTGGTTGTCTTCCTCTTCAACAGTCTGGGCCAGTGAACATCCGTCTCCCACTTAAGGGCCTTGTCTTTGACCTGCAATTATTTGCTGCTCTCTTTTCATCTAGAATGTTCCATATTTGCTTTTCTACTGCCAAGCAAGCTCATTGATTACTGAGGCAGAAAATGCCAGCGGTGAGTCGTCACCTGAACAATGAACTGGAAATAACTTTTTGCGACAACTAGGACAAAGGGTTTAGGATCCCTAATCTATGTGCTCATATTGACCAATAAGAAGACTGGGCTACACACTGTCTTGAGAGTGTTTCCCACAGACTTCAGCAATGCAAAGTCAGAGAAGGAAAGACAGAACATTGGGGTTAGATGCCCTTACCTGGTGGCGGTCCACAGCAATGGCCGTCAGCGTCAGTGCTGAGACATGCAGGGAGCAGTACTGGGCGAAGCGGCTGACGTGACACATGCCCTTCCCGAACACCCATGTGCTGTTCACAAAGCGGACCTGGAGACAAGCAAATGGAGGTCAGGAGACAAACGGCCTTGACTATGACACACTCATTCTCATTCATTCAACTCAGCAAACCCTGATCGTGCTTCTAGGCCAGTAGATGTTGGGAGAGCTTGGAAAAGACATAGGCTTTGGAGTTGGACTTCCCACCTCTAACAATTTATTGCTGTACAACATTGGCAATATATGCAACATCTCTGGACCTCAGTGATGATGTCATTTGAAAAAAAAAGGGTTTCAAAATCTCTAACTTAGAGGAGTAGTATAAAGTCTGTAAAGAGTGGGAGAAAATATCTGGCAAATTGTTAGAAAGCTATTATTAGAAATAAGTGATAGGTATTTTATGTGTCATAATAAAGTTCATTCTTGGCCCAACAGAGTTCAGTCTGATGGGGAAACACATCCTACTGCAGTGTGCAGAGTGTGCTAGGAATTTTTGCTAAGCCGATCTTGCATCTTGTCATCTGAGAAGGAGTCCCAGGGGCCTGGAGAGGTGTGGGTTGGGATGGAGAGAGAGTGCACCCTAGGAGTGGGCTCAGTCCTCCTCCCACATCGTCCAGGGCTGTTGGTTCACTCAATTAATACTAGACCAGCTCTGTGAATGACATTACATGCCCATGAGATCAAGCATCCATTCTGATTAAGGAGCTTCCAATCTGGGCAAAGGAGGCCCAAATAATCTGAACAGAAAGAGGATACTGTGGAGACTTCCAGTAGAGTTTTTGCCACAGCCTTGTCACCTTGGGCAAGGCACTTGGGCCCTCTGAGCCTCATTTTCCTCATCTGTAAAACAGGGCTAAACCTTTTCAAACAGTTGTTATGAAAATCAATCAAGGTGGATGACTCATGTCAAGCAGGTGCAACAGTGCCTCGTACACAGGAAATACCCAACCCCGCACACTGCCACTGTGACCGAGGAAAGACTTGCACCTGTGGAGGTCAGAATGAAGGGCACTGGCACCCGCCCTGGTTGGAGAAGGAGTGCAGGTCGATTTGGCTGGGGCGTATGCACAGGAGTTGGGACGAGTCTGATTGGAAGGTGAAAGCAGGACAGCCGACTTCAAGCTTTGCTCTCTTCAGGGTAGACAGGGAGGAGCCACTTGAGCCTACTGAGCAGCCCAGCCACATCGTAGAGCTAGAAATCTTCAGCCACCGTTGCTTCTCATGCCCACACTCAGTGAGTGACCAAATCTAAACCTCGAAGGGTTTTCAGATCTATTCCCTCTTCTTCAATCCCAAGGCCGTGACCCCATTACAGCCTCCTCACAACTCCCTGTTCTCCAGTCTCATCCCTGTGTAACAGCCTGCACACTGCTGGCAGTATGTTTCCCAACCAAAAATCAGGTTGTTGTCACCATCCTGGTGGGCATCATCCTGGCTCTCAGGACAGAGCCAGATGCTTCGTGAGTATCCAGGCCTGCTCCATCCCTGCTTGGCCATCCTTTCTGACCATCTTCACCCCTCCCTGGCCTGCCCACCCCTCCACTGTGCCTCTTGTCTCTGCTGCTCTGGCCACGTTGAGGCACTTGATGTCCCTTCCACACACTGTGAACTTTAACGTCTCCTTGACTTTGTCTTCTCTAGTCCCTCTGTCTGCATTGACTGTTCAGCTTGACCTGGAAAAAGCCTACTCACCCAGGTCCTGCTGAAATGTCATGTTCTTTACAAAGTCTCCTCTGACCTGCTCATGGGGTTCTGGAGGGTCAGAATGAAAGACTCCCTCTTCCAGACTCAACTACATTCTGTTTCTCTAACATAGGAACTGTAAGTAACTATTTCTCTCTCTCTCTCTCTCTCTCTCTCTCTCTCTCTCTCTCTCTCTCTCTCTCTCTCTGTGATCAGAGCTAGACTTCATGCTGATTGTGCTGTGTGATGTGGCTAGAAGAGAAATGGGAGCCAGCCAGCCAAAGGCAAGATGCCTTGCCCTGCGGGGAGCTTATGCAGAGCAGGCTGGGATTAGAAGACCCTCTCCCCAAACTCCTTCTGCCTGGAGTCTGGATCGGGTAGTTCCCTGGGTCAGGTTCAAGGTCAAGCTACTTTGGCTAGGTGGAGTGATAAGTTTTCAGGAAGATGTAAGCATCTTCTCTTGCAGAAGATCCTCTGAGGCTGGGATTCTAAGCTCTCACTTGCAACTGGCTTCAGGTGTGGCCTCATTATTCCCTCTAATGTCTGTTGCAGATCCAGCCCTGCAGCCTGGGCTCCAGGCAGCAGCACCAAGGCCATGCCATGGGGCCTTCTAGTTCCCAACCAGGATGCTCCAGCCCAACTCCAGCACTGCCCATTCTCAGGTCAGAAACTAAAGGAGCAGGGCTGGGAATGTGGCTCAGTGGTAGAGTACTTGCCTAACATGTACTAGGCCCAGAGTTCTATCCCCAGCACCACAAAACAAAAAAACAAGGACAGCCAGAGATGCTGCTTTCCTGTGCATCAGTGCAGCAGAGGAGGTTGCTGTTTGGAAGCCCCCTTCTCCTTGGTTAGTGCCCAGGGGATCCTGAATGGCCATCGGTAGGCTGGATGTAGTCTGGAAGGACAGCAGGAAACACCCATGGTTTGGAGCAGTGGCAGGAAACACCCATGGTTTGGAGCAGTGGAAGCTGAACATGGTCCAAGAGTTACCTCCGCTCCTATGTCAGCTTAGTGGACAGATCTCTGGACTTGAGTCAGGGATATAATTCTTATCCTGGCTCTGCCTATTGCCAGCCATGTGGCCTTGCATAAGGGATTGAACCTTTCTCTGCTTTAGATTCCTTATCTGCAAAATGTGAGTGATGGTCTCATAAGAGAGAGAATGTAAGAGTGCTCTGAAGATGTAAGATCTGAAAGGATATCCAGATAGGTGCATGGCCTTGCAGAGGTGCATTACAGGGGTTCTTCTTGTTGTCTATCATTTGAGGTTGTGTGTGTGTGTGTGTGTGTGTGTGTGTGTGTGTGTGTGTGTGTGTGTGTGTCAAGGAGGGCTCAGATACAGGAAGCTTAAATAACAATAAAGTTATTCCATAAATTGAAAAAAAAATGTAACTCATGCTATAGACACTTGCGGATTGCTCTTTCACAGCTGTCATAGTTCCAAATCATCCATGAGCACTGCACTCCTGGGTCACAGAAGGACAGAAATGGCACCACTGATGCTGAGAAGCCCTGAAGCACTCATGTGCAAACGACCCTGCCCTGCCCAGCTCTGGGGCCAAGTCTACCTCACCCTCCTTTCTCCCCCAACACAGACCTCATCCGCAGCCTCATCATCAACCTGAGGAAGGGAAATGCAATTAAATAAGCAGTCTAGGAAAAGGCACTTTGGGCTCCATTAACAATTAGCAATTGTTTAATATTTTGGTTGTAGCACAAAGTAGGACCTTATGGTTGGGGGCGGGAGGTAGGCATTTAACAGGCTGCACTTGAGGGAGGAGAGATGACCTAATAATCTCTGCTAACATTTCAGGGGCTTGATTTATTGCTTGATAATGAAAAAAGCCCATCTATGCAAGGGGATTAAACAGCAAATGATCAATCCTTCACAGCCAGCTGGAGACACTCAAATCATTGACCCAATGCCACCAGCTGCAGGAGCTCTGGCTTAGAAAGTGACAGAGGAAGTGAGAGGGAGAGGATGGGGAAGAGAAAGTCAGAGAAAGGGAGATAGAATGAGAGAGAGGTAGGAGAGATGGAGAAATAAAACCACAGGGAGACTGAAGAGAAGAGAAGCAGACTTTGGAGAGAGACAGAGACTGACAGAAAGACTATGGAAAACTGAGAGGAGAAAATTGAAAGGTGAGAAACTAGAGATGAGTGACAAGAAAGAAAGAAAACTAAAAGGCGAAGACAGGAAGACAGAGTAACAGAAATGAAGAGGAAGAGGAAGAGCAGTCGGGGTGTAGAGCTAGACGGGTGTGGGGTGAGTAGGGAAGATCCAGACAGGGAGATAGAGTGACAAGAGGAGGAGAGAGGATTGAGAGGTGAGATGGAGATGGGAGCCCAGGAAATCCAGGGGTGCTGGGGAGCCAGCCCGGCCAGGGCCCTTACCAAAGTGAAGGGGGTGTTGAGCAGCGTTATCATGATGTCGGCCACCGCCAGGTTGACGATGAAGAGGCTGGTGGCCGAGTGCATCCGCTGGTTCTTGAAGATGACATGACAGACCAGGACGTTGCCAAAGAGCGAGAAGACGATGATGAAGGAGTAAGCCACGATGAGCAGGGCTTTCACCGTGGGGTTCTGGGACTCGGCCCCGTAGCGCCTCCGGCCCACAAAGTTCTGCCAGTCGGAGAAAGAGTAATTGTTCCAGGGGTAGAAGTGCGAGGCATTGGGCACGGCCAGGGCCCCCTCCAGGCTCTGCTGGTCCGCCCGGACCTCGGGGCGCTCGGTGGCTTGCACCAAGTGGAGGAGGAAGAGCAACCAGAAGCGAGGGACCATGTTGCCAGAGCCGCTGGGCGCGCGGCTGGGACGTCCCCGCCGTGCTCGGGGTGCAGGAGCGGGGCGCGCGGTGGCTGTCGCGCAGAGGGACCGCGGCTCGCGGCGCCCAGCCTGGGGCTCAGCCCGCCACCAGTCCTCAGCGGGCACGCTCGCTCGGGGCTTGTTTCAGCACTTTTATATCGGCTCCCACCAGGCTGCCAGTCAGCGCCTCTGCCTATTGGGCAGCGCAGTGTCTCTTGCGCCGACGGTGACGCGATCTGACAAGCCTCGCTCCCGCCACCGTGCCTGTGCCTGTGCCTGTGTCTGTGCCGGCGGCGCGGCTGCGGTCCCCACGCCCAGCCCACTCCCACGCCCGCCCGCACACGGCTCCCGCGGCGCTGCGAGGGCTCTTCCCAGCGCGCGCTCGCTCGCTGGCTGCTTTCCGCTGAGCCTCTGGTGAAGGAAGCCCTCAGGCAGGTGGAAACAGCACCCCCGGGGCCAGCTGGGGTTTCATGGAAGGTGATTTTGCAGGACTGGGTCTACCTGGGTCTCCTCAAAGACAAGGCAAATTCTATCTGATTCCATCTGCGCCTTAGCTTTTAATATTGAAGTCCTGGAGAATCCGAGAATGAGGCAAGCAACGAAATAGAGACCTTAGAGTATCTAGATTTCAGAAGTGCTGGGAGGCTTATTTAAGGTTTATTATTTCTTTGACAGTCCTCAGGAACGCGATGTAGGAGAGCTTTGTTTTTCAAGGAAACTCTTCAGAGCAGTTCTCCTGATGGATCAAAGGCAGGAGGAGCTCAGCTATGTGCCTGCTTCTTAAGAGAGTCTTGGGCAGTGGAAATTTCAGAGCTGTACCTGGAAGGGATGTTATGACGACCTGTTGCTTTTCAGATGCCCTCCCCACCACCACCTCCTCCTTCTCCAGGAAATCTTGCTCACCTGTTATTGCTTCCACTGTGAAGTCACTCAGTCACCCATTTCCTGCCGTCCACCCTCCCGATCCTGTCCTTAAGGCCAAGAGCTCTGGAATCAGAATCTCATCCTAGCATTTCTGGCCATGGTTAATCGCTTTCTTTTTCCCATATGTGGGGTTTTCAGGGACCCTTGTATCAACCTCCCACCACACTGCTGTCTGCTCCAAGAAGTGGAGTAATTGCTGTTCTAATGATGAACATGGTGTAGACTTTCTAGTGCTCCATCTGATGCTGCTGAGCAGTGTCTTTGAGCTGAGACCTGACCAAAGGACTCAAACCCAAGGAGGGACCTTCTGAGCTGTCTGCCTGGTCCTGAGGAAAGCACCTTTGTCCTACCCAATCCTCAAAGAATGGGCCCCTCCCACCAAAGTCCTCTGTTCTGCTTGGACCAGGAGGGAAAGTTCCAGTCACCACTCACTTTGGAATATTTCCAGAAACATTAGACATCAGCTTCTATACTCCCTCAAACTCCAGGGACAGAACCTATACTTTCCTGTTGAGGTACCTGGGATCAAACTCAGGACTTTGGGGATGCTAAGCACCATACTCAACCACTAAGCAATACCTCCAGCCCCACAAACTGTCCTGTTGATATACAATTTAGAAAGCAGGTTGATAAGTGTCACCGTAGTAAAGTACAAGGTGCACTTATCCAGGTTGCAGAGAGGGAAGTCTTATCAGAGAAAGTGCCGCTTTAACTCAGTCTTGAAGGACCAGTAGGAGACAGGTCATGGAGGAGGAGGAGGAGGCAGCGGGAAAAAAAAATGCAGTACTCCAAGCTGGGTGTGGTGGCACACACTTGTAATCCCAGCATTTGGGAGGCTGAGACTGGAGGATCCGGGTTCACGGCCAGCCTCAGCTACCTAGTGAGGCACTCCACAACTTAGTGAGACCCTGTTTCAAAATAAAGAATAAAAAAAAAAAAATAGGGCTGGAGGTATAGCTCAGAGGTAGAATGCCCCTGAGTTCAATCCCCAGTACCGTAAATAAATAAATAAATAAATAAATAAATAAATAAATAAATAAAAGATGGAGTACTCCATGGAGAAGGAGTCATAGTCCATTTGCAGATATGGAGGTGAGCAGTGTGTTGGATAAGGAGGTGAATGGAAGAGAACCGGAGAGGACAGGAGCAAGGACGGGAACACAGGGGCCTCATAGGTCATGCTAAGGAACTGAACCATTTCCTGAGGGTTACGGGAATGCATGGAAGGGTTTAGGCAGAGACTGACACAATCATGTTTGCATTTTAGGAAGACATTGAGTATGTGAGTGGGGAATAGAGAGGCTGCGTCTTGAAGCCAGTTTGAAGGCTGGTAAAGCGACCCAGGAGTGGAGGTGAGACCCGAGTCAAAGTGCTGGCAGGGATTGGAGGGAAGGATCAGGACAACTGCCCAATTTGCCCTTTGAAGTCAAATGCAAAAAGCACAAAAGATCCTCCTTTGGCTTTAATCCCTCCTAGAACTTTCAGTCTATCTTCACTATTAGCAAGTTCATAGCAATCCACTTTTATCTCCGGTTTCTCACCTCACTTCCACCCTTCAAGCCACTGTTTTGGAGAAGAAAATGGTAAGTAGATGTTTCTTGATTCTGCTGATGGATCTGGAAGGTCACACGGGGTCATTGTTTGGAATAGGGGATTGTGGGACTAGCCCTGGGAAAAGGGAAATGTGATGGTAACTTAGAATCATAGTCAGTAGAATTGTGCTCAGTGTCCAAAAAGTGTATGGGTGCCGGGCATGGTAATGCACATCTATAATCCCAGTATTTGGGAGACTGAGAAAGGAGAGATCAAAGGTTCAAGGATAGCGTTAGCAATGTAGTGAGACTCTCAGCAACCTAGTAAGACCCAGTTTCAAAACAAAAATTAAAAAGGGTTGGGGATATGAGGGTGTAGCCTGGAGGTAGAATGCCCCTGAATTTAATTCCCAGTACTCCCCCCCTGAAAAAAAAAAAAAAGAATGTATGGTAGAAGAGGGCCAGTGAGAATCAAACACAGAGAAAGATGAAAGGTAGGCACAGTGCCCTTCCAAACGCTCCCTTCCAAGTCCCTGCTCTGTGAGCTGCAGCAGGCATATTCTGTTTTTTCTTTTCTTATTTATTTATTTATATTTTTGGTACTGGGGATGAAACCTGGGGGCATTCTACCTCCGGGCCTCAGCCCCAGCCCTATTTTTTATTCTTTATTTGAAATAGGGGTCTCACTAAGTTGCGGAGTATCTCACTAAGTAGCCGAGACTAGCTGCGAACCCAGATCCTCCAGTCTCAGCCTCCCAAATGCTGGGATTACAAGCATGCGCCACCACGCCCGGCTTAGTGGGCATATTCTTAACCTGGGTCGCCTAACCAGTGCCTTCACTTTTTGTCCTTGTTGGTCCTGCCCACCCTGTAGGTGTGAGGGCATTCATGCCAGATGCCTGCAACTTTCTCTCTGGAAGAGAAGACAAGGTGTTCTAGTTCTCGGCTTTCCCTAGAAACATATCCTGGGACAAAGATCCTAGTTCTTTGAGCGTTTGTTTTGGAGGTGAAAGCAAACATCAGCAGGGGAGTAGAGAAGTGAGAGAAGGAAGAGAAAGTGGCCAATAACCGAGCGTTATCAAGCAGCTACCACTGGGGGCTGGTAAAGCCGTAAAGTCAGTATCAAGCATAGACATTGCCAATGGGTAAGAAAGCTGGTCATCTCTACACGGGCTCCTATCATTCATCAGTTGGAGGCTTCTCCTAGGGGCGAGGTCATGCTCCTGAACCTCTGTCCTGCCACGCAGGCAGCAACAGGCATGAAATCAAAAGAAGGCCCTCAGGCCTAGAAGTTGGACTGGCATGCTCTACAGAGTAGGGGGTGCTGAGAATACCCACGTGTAGGCATGAAGTCCGGAATCACTTCCTGCTCTCCTTCCCTAGGCATCCAGCGCTCCATTCAGCCAGGCCGGGCCTCCTGAGCCTCCCAAGTTCCAGCTCTGCACCATTGTCCCAGCGTATCCTGAACTTCCAGAACATCCCAGTCTCTAGTGAAACAAGAGCATCCTTTATCTTACCCCAGTAAGGGTACGTTATAAGAAGTTCTGTTTTTCCTCAGAGGCTTTATCAGACCTGCACATTGCTGCTGCTCTAAAGAGTTACGGGAAGACACAAGCTGCTCTTACAGAATGAACCAACTCCTTTTGTACATTCCAAGTCAAACTACAGACTGTGTGTGTACTCATTATGTGCCACATAGTAATTAGATCTCTAATAATAGTTACGTGTGTTAAACAGACCAAAGAGAGTTTATAGTTTAACTCTCTCAAATGATCTAGAAGAAAAAATAGTCATTTGCTTCATAAGTACTTTAACAAAAATGAGACAAAGAATTGTAGACCAATAATAGAAACATTTCAGAAGGTGTTTCTGAGTGCTTCATCACATCAATATTCCTGACACTGCAGACAATGTCACTTTAAGGCCGATATTGTTCTCTGAAAAGCTCCTACTACTTGAGCTATAAACTCACCACAGTTGCCTTCTGGCATCAACCACAGCAGCAGAGGGAAGGAAGAGCGGTCAGCACGGTGCCAGGTACCTGATAGTCACTCAAATCTTAATTGCACAGGTCGGACATCAACATACTTGAATTACAAAGGAACCAAGTAGGCCCGAAATACCAAGTATTGCTGAAGACATACCAAAATGCTGTAAAAATACAGACTGTGTGGGCAGGCCAAGCTGGGAGCTGTTTTCCAAGTTCCAGTTCACTGGAGCCATAAAATAAAAAAGGTATATTTAGGATAAGTAAAAGGAAGTACACCCAAGCTCCAGAATACAGTTCATGGCTCCACATTAAGTTGTAAGTTGCTTTAATGTTTATATAGAATGTTTTATAAATAGTGGCTTGGGTCTTGGCCAACTCATACCAACCCATAATGTAGCATTAGTTGTACTATGTGGTATTGATAATTAACTTTGTGATATTTAAGCCATCTGAGCAACACTGCATCTTATAAGGGGGAAGAATGACGATTAAAGGGTTTTTTTTTATTGTTTTTAACAAAAATACCTAGTAGAAATTTTGCTAAAGATACTTCTAGAAAACATCACTA